>JARFXV010000402.1:0-275502 GCA_031761425.1 Cosmopolites sordidus | reverse complement strand
ATATATATATATATATAGAATTGATAAAGAAATATTATAGTAATGATTGCATATTCTGTACACGTGTGTTTCACTGATATAAGCGATTCCAGGACAGTCATAATGCGTTGGAAGACGACCAGTCAGACCGGAAAATAACCAAAAATCGAGGTAAGTTGGTGGACAATGTGCATGAAATGATCACCTACTATGCGAATTCGATTGAGAGCTGGACAACGGAGGAATTAAAAACGGCCAAAGCCATGATTCGCAAAATTTTGACAATTAATTTAAACAAACGGAAAGTCTACACTCGATTTGTTCCTCACGATTTAATTGATGACAAAGCAGAGAATGAGGACCGTTGAAGATTGCAAGAATCTTATTAAAATAGCCAGATGGAACTACATAATCCAGAAATCGATTCTAACTTGTCATGAGACTTGGTGCCTCAAATACGATCCTCAAACAAAGCAGCAAAGTCCCCAGGCTCTCCGAATTCGAAAAAATTGCTTTTTCAGAAAACAATGGTGATTTGTTTTTACGACTCTAAAGTAATTATACATCAGGAATTAGTTCCACAGGGTCAAAATGTTACTGGTGAATATTATTTGAGTGTTATAGAACGTTTGCGGAGCAGAACCTTTCGAGTGAGGACTGAATATCAGTATCAGGGAAGTAAAGAGAACAATCTAACAGGACCGTGGCTGTTCGTGAATTTTTGACAAAAAAACAAATCTGAGTGATTCAGCTTCCTGCGTATCTACCTGATTTATCTCCGTGTGACTATTTCCTGTTTCATAAACTCAAATTGGCCATGACAGGAACGTTTTATGACAGTGTGACACAAATCCAAGAAGCCTTAACGGGGGTCATTGAGGCTATTCCGAAAAACGACATAAAAAATCTATGCTAGCATTGGTTGCACGTGTTCAGCAATAAATTGATGCAGAAGGGATTTTTTTATAAAATTTTGGACATTTTTAATAAAAATTAAATAATTTTGGCAAAATAACTAATTATTATTATTATTATTTTATTTTCGTTATGTTTCCGACATATTGTGTATATTCATGAATTTCTCTAGGCATGAGTATAAAATCCGATAAAGAATCTTAAGCCAGTTATGGCAGAGATTTTCTGAGTCTAGTATTACGTTGGTCACTTGCCTGTCAGTTTCAATTTAAAATCTAAGATTAAGCACAAACCAAAGTTTGATGGTAACTGATAATTGATGATCATAGTTTGGAACGTTAAGCTGTTGGTCCAAATAAACCCAGTTGTCTATGGGCCTCTAATCCTAAATCCTTTAACATTTAATCATCAAATCAAAAAGGATGAATATCAGTGAATATCAGCTAAACCTTTAAATTATTTAAATTAATTTAATAACATTATATAGTCTAGCCAACTATTTGCTCTTCAAATATATATATGAGATTTTTAATATTACATTAGCTATCAATACGTTGATAGCGAAAATATTAATAATGTAACTGCAGGGGAAGCTTTTATTAATATTTCAATATGCATACCGTTTGATTTTATTACCACTCGATGAAGGAAACTCTCTTCTTACGTTAAAATAGTATTAATCTATATTAATATGTTCACTTACAAAACGAAAGCTCCTTATTGAGGACTAACCCTTTCTGTTAATAGCACTTGATTTTGAGATTCAATAAAAGTATACACCAAGGGTTACCAGCATGTATAAGCAAGAGGTTTACCTCTTAGACCGGCCAAACTTAACAAGATCGTGGGAGTTAGATGAGGGTGAAGCTGGATATTATGGATATTATCATCAGCTCAGATTTATTATATTTAAAATTATTGTAAACATTTGACTATTAAACTAATGAAATTTTATATTTACAATACCGTATAATATCCTAAAAAATAATGAAACCCTATTCTGTCAATTTAAACTGGAACATCGGCTAGGCAAGTAAAAATAAACAAAACAAGTAATATTTGAAACACTTTAGTACTACTTACATGTTAAAAAAATATTATTTATTACATTTTTATATTTAAAATTAAAAGCTAACTGAGTGTTATTGTATATGAAATAACAAATTACTTGTTTGTAGTAGGTCCTAGTATGTTAAACTGTATTGCTATTACATGTCCGAAGTTAACTGATTATAAGGAGAGTTAGTTATAGTAAAGAACGTCTTTTAGTTTTGTGTATCGGTGTAAGTTTGATTGCTAAAAATAGAAGAAGCTTACATTTATTTGTTAGTTACTAGAACTATTCCTAAATAACATTTTTTTAATTGTGAAGTTATGCAATGAAATATTGTATAAATCACAACATTTACATTTTTTATAAGAAAACTATAAATAAAACAAAATATCACTTTAAAATTTCCAAAAGAAAATATTTACTTTACGAATACTCAAGAAAATCTCTTAATGAAACTTGAATTCACCACTATACATCAGAAATGAAGAAATAGTGAAATCAGTTTTTCATCGCGCGTGTCTAGAAGTCGAAGACGCTTCCATCGACTCAAAAGGTAATGGCAACTGTTTTCTAGTATTCGCAAGCCATTATGATCATATACCAATTGGCAAAGGAAAAAGGCATTAGAGCAGAGTATTGTGCTGCATTATTGATTGAATTTCAGGAAAACTTGATAAAAAAAATACCTCATTTAGCGAAAAAAGTTCTGTTTCACCACGACAATGCATGCATGCAAATTAATATCCGATCCAACCTAGTCTTCAGACTTGGCTCCCTCGAATATCTTTCTCTTTCCAGATATGAAGAATTGGCTAGCTGACTGGAAAGAAATTCACATCATATGAAAAGAAGACATTCACATTATTATTTCCGAAACAGCAAACTATTTTGCCAAAAAGTTCGACAATACATACTTTTCGTTGATTGGCGAAGTATATCGAGCTAAAGGAGTACGTAGAAAAATAAATATATTTTATTCGGTCTCTCAACAATGCCAAACATTAATAAACAATGTATAATTAAAAAAAAAAACATTTTTCATTCTACTCTCATATAAATCGAACTGATTTAATTTTCTATAATGCTATATACCTGTGCAGATATATCTCTGAATAGATATCGTGATAGTGTGGCTCAAAATCATCAATCTATCCAATAAGGATTTTATTTAATATTGGACGATCTTAAAAATAATACGAATTCGATAAAATTAAAGGAAAAGGTTAGAAGCTATAGAATTGGTTTTCGTATAAATTAAGTGTGCTAGGTAGATAACAACCTAATTATAAAACAAGATATTTATAGCAAGTTTCTAAATAGAATAGAAAGTAATAGATATAATATAAGGTATTTCTTGTCGGACTTTGTGATAGTTAATATTTGAAAGCACTTTTTTTCTTCATTTGATATTTGGGTTACCAATGATAATGGGAGCATGAAAAATATGTCCAACTTGACTATGAACATGGCACTTCTGTAAAAGTTGTTATTTTTCTTGCTTAAAACCAATCGGTTTTATCGGCTATACACCAATATGCCTATATATCAATACGCAAATAAACAAATTATCATATATATGGCGAAAAAACGCCAAGAGATGTTATCGAGCTCCCTTTGCATCAACTGGTTGACAGCAACTGTTTCATTCCGCAGCAATAGCTACTAATTAACGATACATAATGAAACTATTTATATTTGAAAAACTTTTGTTTGAAGTTAAATGTCGCAAATAAAATGTTATGTTTCTACAGGCACTTACAAGTATTCCAATACGGTATTTTAACGGCAAGTGAATTTTATGTATATATACAGGGTTATCCATTTTGTAGCTCGGAAAATACAGCCCTGAATGTTGGATTTAGTTCAAACATTTTATAATATGGATCGCTTAACGCGTTAGAATTGTTAAAAGTTTTTACAAAAATGGTGATTCTGCCGTAGCCACGTTTCGAGCCTTCGAGCAAAATGTGGTCGCCATAATGGTCCTGAGCGCACAATTTCCAATACAGTCAAAAAATTTGAAAATACTGGGTTTGTTACGAACGTGAAAAGACATATACATCATCGAATCTTTCGCCCGATGAAGAAAATCGCTGCTGTTAGTGAAAGTGTGGCTGGAAACCCAAATTTATCGATGTCTCGGCGTTCACAGCTGGGTTTGTGGGCTTGTCTTACGGCACATTATGGCATATTTTGCATCTGAAATTGCATTTTCATTCTTACAAAATTCAACTCACGCAAGAATTGAAGCCTGCTGACTATGGAATGCGCCGAGCATACACCGATTGGGTGCTTGAACATTCACTTGATTTTTTGAACAAAAGCTTCTTTAGCGATGAAGCTCATTTCTCACTCGGAAGATAAGTAAATAAACGAAATTGCCGTATATGGGGCTCTGAAAATCCACAAGTGATTGTGGAAAGCCCATTACAACCTCTAAAGATGAGTGTTTGGTGCGGGTTATGGTGTGGTGGTGTCATGGCCCGTACTTTTAATTATTTTTGGCCAGAAATTGAAGATTTTGATATGAGCGATATGTGGTTCCAACAAGAAGGCGCCACAAGTCACATAACACGAGCAATTTTGTCGTGATTTTTCGAGATTTGGTGATGTCAATTGACCGGCGATTTTTTTGTGGGGCTATGCGAAATATCATATTTATGTAGACAATCCTCAAAGTCTTGAGCAGTTGAAAATCAACGTTGGTCAAGAAAGTTACCTCAAAACGATTGAGTCGTGCAAGCTGGCACGTGATGGACATTTAAACGATATGGGAGTGCTTAATGATAAAGTTCGAGCAATGAAATGAAAAAAAAATCAAAACTCAATTATTTGTATGCTTTTTTAATTTTATTTTTTGAAGCATAAAATGGATAACCCTCTATAACAGTAAAGGACTTATGACAAGGGAAAATTTAACGGTTTACATTTTTTTGTTCCTGGAAACGGTTGTTGAATTGAAATTATTATAAAAAAAAATATTTAAGAGATACTCTTTTAAAGAGATAACCTAGACCAAATGATATGCATTTTAATGTCACCATTAAGATTACTAGAAAATATAATTTTCAATTAGTCTTACACAAAAGTAAATTAAGTAGAATTAAGTGGAAACATACGTTCTTAAATACTTTGAAATTTTACGACACCATTTTCGGTAGGTAATTGGGTTTATAAGAGTTAGTTAGGAGTTGGTTAGATTTGAACAAATTTAAGGAAAGTTAGGTGGTTTAACTTTATGTTAGGCTAAAGGTATATTTAGAATAGGGTTAGTGTAGTTTCAGCTACTGAAATACGTGTATGATAATCTTTCTTCTCTTCATATGTAGAACGACGAAACAGTTTCCACTTTTGAAGTTTATGAGTATTCCAACAGCTGATATGTTTCTTCGCGTAATACCTTTAATTACCAAATCATAAAACAGTTGTTTCAAAAACAATTTTTTTCTGCTGTTGCTAAACGCAACACTATCCAGGATACGAAGAGTATAAAAATTTGTGCATATATATATATATATATATATATATATATATATATATATATATATATATATATATATATATATATACATATATATATATAATAAATAAAATAAATGGTTATTTAAATAAAACCGAGCTTTTAGCAAAGAGGAGCCACATTAGCCGGGGTGTCTACCGTCACGGTAGTTTGCGGTTCGATCTCCGCACTTGGTTGTAGACTTTTTTCTAACTATTTCTAGGCAAGAGTTTAAATCTAATAAATAATCATACCTCAGTCATGTCAGTTCGAAGCTGTGTAAGACCTGATGCCGTCTGAGAAGATTTCTACGTTGGTCACTCGCCAATCGGTAGGCTTCTCGAAGGAGACTTATGGTTAAGCACAAAACCAAAGGGTGATAGCCCGA
This sequence comes from Cosmopolites sordidus, assembly GCA_031761425.1. NCBI lineage: Eukaryota > Metazoa > Arthropoda > Insecta > Coleoptera > Curculionidae > Cosmopolites > Cosmopolites sordidus. Next base: position 269,667 of record JARFXV010000402.1, on the reverse strand, counting down.
GGTGGTACTGACTCTCGTTTTCGGTAACCGATGAGTGTGGCTCGGAATTCACATTAAGCTGCAGATCCAGTTGCTAAATAGGTTTCTCATTTGCTGATACACCTCTAACCCTAAAACTATTTTACTTTTAGCATAGCATATTAACATCATAAAATTAAAATGTATCTGAGGTAGTCGGTACATCGTATGTAGCAGGAAAAAGAACGAACTTTTCGAACGTGAATTAAAAGAAATAAAAGAATCATGTGGTGATAAATATATAAGAAATTTTTATCAGGAAGTTAAAAAAAAAGTAAATTCAGTAGCTCTAGGAGACCCCATTATGTGAAAACTCAAGAAGAATCCCTGGTAGGAGATGCACAAGGAAAACTAAAAGGATTTGCTCAATATTTCTCAGAGACACTAAATGAGACTGGATAGGAAGGGAACTAGGGAGAACATAAAATAGAAGAAAATGAGATTGCAGACAATAACGAAAGTAATGTACGTCCTACCAAACTAAGACAAATAGAAAACAGTATAACAACAGAAATCTTGATAGGAAGAAAATATGCAAGAGAAAGAGAATAAAGCTCTAATAATACACCTTCACAAAAAAGGAACTAGGGAGGAGTGCAATAACTACTGAGGAATTGCAAGACGTGACTTACAAAGATTAACGATTTAACTTACAAAGTATAACGAACAAGCAGGGAATATCAAGGAAGGTTCAGAAACAAACAGATCCAACAGAATACTTATGATCAAAATTTGATCTTATATTTGCTGTTCATAGATTATCGGCAAGCATATGACTTCATTAGCAAGGAAAAAGTATTTTAAGCAATGAGACAGTTGGGAATTCCGGAGCAGTTGAGGAAGTTGGTGAAGATGACTGTCAGGAGAACAGAAAATAAATTTATAGTCGATGGAGCAATGTCTGAAGAGTTCACTATAAAGAAAGGACTGAGAAAGGGAGATCCGCTATTCACAGTTCTGTTCAATCTAGTCCAGAAAGCGATTCTGAGGGAGAGTGGCATCAATGCCAAGGGGTTAATATATGGTACCAGACACCAATACTTAGCTTATGCCAACGACATTATATTGATGGCGAGATCCAATGAAGAAATAGTAAGGATATTCAAGATGTTGGAAAAAAAGTCAAGAGAATATGGCCTAATAATTGGCGAGAACAAAACTAAATATATTGTAGTAAAAGGTAGTATCAGAGGGCTGTCCGCTAATTTAGTCATTGACTGTGCAGAAAATATGATACATACGATAGATAAAATACGATAGAGAAAATTGAACATATTGAATATCAAACAAACTGAACCAACTAAATATTTTAAACATATAATTTTAAATATAAAGCATGTAATAATAATCCAAAGATATATAATAACAATATGAGTATGTAATAATCATAATAAATAAATATTTACTAGTTGATTACAATTATTTTGTATTTAGATCATTCTATACAGTCATCAAGTCTGTTTTAGCCATTGCTCAACTAGCCTCATACTCATGCTCAACTAGCCCCACTAGTGGGGTTCGTTGAGTATCTCGGAGCGCTCTCGCATTTCCAACAATAACTTTTAAACTTGCACTCGGATCGTTTTTACACCGCTAGACGTTTTGGAGAAGAGTAAATTACGAACCTAACAGAATAAAATCAATTAAATCCGATTCATATTCTTAAAGTTATGGGAGATCAAGCGAAAAGTTGCTCAATTAGCCCCTCTCTACCCTACTGGGCTAGAAGTTCTCTCTAAGGCAGGTTATTTATCAGACGTCGCTCTTTCCCTCTCGAAACATCACTAATGAAAAACCAAAAAACCAGGCGTCTTTCACAACATCATTCGGCCAAAGGATTAAGAAATGTCGTTAAAAATCAATAGATACACTACTGTTTTTTCAAGCTAGCAGCTAGTGGCTAGTCTACGATTGCTATTTGGCGACCTTCTGAATTATTACTTCAGTTCTACAATTACGATATCCATCTGTCAATGTCACCCAGTGTCTAGGCCATATTTCAATCCTCCCCAATAGTTGTATCAATTTTCAATGTGAATAACTCTGTTCCAAAATCACGCGAAAATTACTATTGACAAATAGCTCAATTGAAACTTTCGAATAAAATTCACAAATTTGATTTTGACTGATTTAAATACTGGTATTCACCATCAATTAGTTCCATTCTAACTAAATAACGTAAATATTATTGCATCAAAAGTTTGGTATGTGTATGAACAATATTTGTACAATGGTAATATATGCTAAATAGGTACTAAACTCGAAGAGATTTAACTTCTTTTTTAACTTCTCATCGCGCGTTTCGGTCATTATCTCCTGATGATGCTAAAACGGTTAGCAAAACGTGCCTCGAGGAGTTAATGAAACGGATTTGGTGTTTAGTAATAAAATTATTTTAAGCTTAGGGTTTCACACCGGAAGTTCAACTAGTAGAATTAATTAGTTTTACTTAAAAGCTTCATTATTTTTAAATGGTATTATAAAAGACCCTTACAAGAATATCTTAATATACAACACTATTGCGCCCAAAGTATATTATATTTGCTTACTTCCACAATTGAAAACAATTTTACTTTAAACTAGTATCTTTCACAATATTCGTATAAAATCTTAATCATGGATGGAAATTAATCCAATGTAGATAATTATAATTAAAATCAATTGATCACAGTTTAAAGTGAATTCAATCACTGCGGATAAAAATTGTTATTTTATTTGTGACGATAATCGGATTTCAAAACCACATGATAGGTATACACATATTATCCATAATGTATATAACAATATTTGATAATAACCAGCATTGTAGGCGTATTATGTCCTCAATCGAATGTTCCAATAAAATTAATAACACGTAACATTATCCCACTATAATATTACAACAAGCTATTGTTATTAATGCATGTGTATAATTCTGATTCTAGATATCTACAATAGCAATAATTATGTTTATATAACAAATATAAAATTTAAAAAGCAAATTGTAACGTGAAAATTCATATTTGTACATTAATTAAAAAAAAATATACCTACTAAACTTTTTGATATTAAAACAGTTGTTATAGTCATCAATTCGCAACGGTATTTCTATTTTGGTTGATATTGGACTTTCATCAGTCGTCGGCCATCAGAAATTGCCTAAGCTTTCCGAAGATTCTACGAACTCTATAAAGAAAAACACGCTCCATAACTTTCTTATATGAAAGAAAAATATTCCACAAAAATGATTTCTACACTGTTACTGTTATCGACACAAATCCTCCTAGTAAGAAACCGTTCAACATGATGTAATAAATAAATAAATCCGTTTCTATACAAAATATCGAAAATATGGTATTTTGGAGTATCTCAAAGTGCTTTCAGTAAAGCAGATTATAATTCATACGATAACCTAGAATCTATTCATAAGCAAACCTTTCCTAATAAAGATAATAATTATAAATCGCAAAGAACGACCTAACAAATCTATTTATTTGTAAACCTTTCCTAATAAGGATAATAATCATAAATCACAAAGAAAGACAAAATTATACACACAAATTACAAAATTACAAAATTATACAGAGGAAATATTCCTTATACCCATTCTGAATTTTCTTTCATTTTTTTTCATATTTCCATGTTCGCCCTGGGCATTATTGTTCTTTCAATTTCCTCTTAGTTAGTAATATTTATATTACGCTTATGTTTCAGTTCCTGTTGGATAAAAGAAAATTTGTCAATTCATCCATATGTTTATGTAACATGCTAATATGCTTGATTATATTGGTGTCTGTGAATTAGGCTAAAAATTCTCCTTAAGAAGATGAATCCTCAAATTTAATTTTTTACTCTCTAAAAAGCATTAACGAACTTAAGGAGTAAAATGTGTAAGAAAATAATGTAGATATAGAGTAGAGTGGGGCAAAAGTTCATGTAGGGCAAAAGTCCTATCTATAAATTTTATCCAAGAAGTTTTCCATGTGTTTAAGTCTCTAAGAAATTTAAACGCTATTGTGATATGAGATAAGCTGTATTTTGGATAAACAAATCTTATTTTATCATCCTAATATTCAACATATTTCATGAAATTAATAGTTGTAATTCTAAAACAAAACATGGGTAACTTTTAGATTATGTTTTAAGAATTTAGAATACATATGGTAAGTGCCTACCGTACGGCTGCATGTGATAACTATTTTTTAGTTTCCGCGGCATGTGGGGCAAAAGTCAGGCGATGTTCAGGTTGGCGCAGTAGTCCGCAAGCGAACTTCTGCTCCATCAGAACTATTTGTAATTTTTCTTATAAGGTTTATTTATTTTAGGTCATATAGAATATAAACAAATAGAAAAACATGTATTGAAGAAATGTTACAAATAGCTGGACAAAGAATAAATTAAGGTATTTCCAAAGGAACCGTCGCAAGAGAGTTTGGAATAGATGAATCTACTCTACGAAAGAGATTAAAACAAAAGAGGTTTTATGGTATCACGTTTAAAACTTTAAGAAAAATCGCGTATGAGTATGCGGTTTTAAACAACATGAAAAACCTATTTCATCCAAACTCAAAACAAGCTGGCAAAGATTGGGCAAATAGTTTTATTAAAATATACAACCTGTCCTTGCAGGCTCCTCACGCTACTAGTTTAGCAAGAATAATGGGGTTTAACAAATTTCAAGTTAATTTGTTTTTTGAAAATCTATCAGAATTGTTAAAAAAAAATTAACTTTCCACCAAGTGCTATCTACAATATGGATAAGAGTAGTATTTCAACCGTTCCTAACAAACTACCCAAAATTATTAGCACGAAAGGCAAGAAATTTGTGGGAAAAATATCTTCAGCTGAACGTTAGGAATTGGTCAATATTGTTGGCGCTTTGATTGCGGCGGGTAATTATGTTTCTCCCGCGATAATATTTCGTCGAAAGAGAATAAAAAATGAGCTGGTGGATGGGGCTCCACGGGAATTTATAGCAATGTGTTCGGACTCTGAATACATAAACAGCAACTTATTTATAGAGAGGCGTAAACATTTTCGCTGCAAGGTTATTCTCATACTCGACAACCATTCTTCCCACGAGAGTTTAGAAGCTGTAAATTATTGCAGAAACAACTTTATTCATTTATTGACGACACCACCCTACACCAGTCATAGAATCCAGCCTTTGAATCGCTGATATTTTAAGGAATTTAAAACATTTTGTATTTTAAGGTTGTCAAATTATTAGGTAAAGCTTATGAACGTTGCTCAATTACGGACAGAGGAGTAAAAAACTTTGAAGTTTGTGGAATATATCCAATAAATAAACATGTGTTCTCAGAAAAGGATTTTCTCTCGTCAAAGGTCACAGATAAGAATGCAAATGAAGTCAATCCCCAATTAAATAACAGCGATTATGTTCACCTAGCGACAATATCAGAAGAAATCGCTTTAGCAAGAAACAGGGCGGTCAACCAAATACCTTTAACACCAGAGAAGTTGGAACCTGCATTAGCTTAGCAATATGCAGAAAAAACACTAGTGTCACCTAGGATATAATTACACTTCCAAAACGAACAGAAGAACAAAAAAGAAGAAGAGAAGGAAACTAATCGCTAATACTTTTTAACACTCCTAGTAAATTAAAACTAGACAGTCTGGCTGAAAAGAAGTTGAGAAAGTCAATGCATGCCAAAATAAAAAAAATTGCAGAGCTACGCTGTGTAATGCTACGAGTGAATCAAAAAAGAAAGTTAAGGTAAAGGAGAAACTATCTCATGATGTGTGTCCAAAATGCCATAAACTCTATGAAGACCCCCCCCATTGAAGAATGGATTCAGTATAGAGTCTGCAAAAAGTGGTGATATGAAGAGGGTACATCGTATGAGAAAATTGAGGATTTTCCCATACGATGTACGTATAGGATAATACGATATTTGCCCCATATTAAAAGGACTTTTAGGGCAAAAGTTATGTTTTGTATGTCATGATATTTTTATTTATTAATAGATAAGTTTTTCTTTTTGTCACGAAAATGTGTTATTTTGCGTAGTAGTTGGATGTAATGTTTGAGTTCTTTATATATTAAAATGTTTTTTTTCGAGTTTGTGGTTTTGATATACATTTAACCCTTAAGTGCGTCATTTTGGCCGCACTTCTGTTTTTTGAAATAGTGTCTGTAGTATACTATTGCTAGTTTGTATTCTTACAAGGTCTCAGTTAATCCAGCGTCATTATTTCTCACAATATTTGAAGCACTTTTCAATGTTATAACCCGTATATTTTTTTCTAATTTCACGAAAATTAATGTAACCATGAAACGGCAGCCATACATACTGTAAGCCATGCAACTTAATCGAATCAACAAACATTTATCAACTGATTCAAATACTAGCGTTCAAGACCGATCAATAATCCATTATAACACAATAAGGCGACTAATATCAGATAATATTTGTACAATGGTAATATATATTAACAAAAATTAATTATTAAACTCTAAAAGATTTACTACTAAACACCAAATGATGGTTAACGAAACGGGTGTTGAAAAGTTAAAAAAAGGGATTTGGTGTTTAGTACTAAATATCTTTGAGTTTAGTGTTTGCCATCCAAGTTCAAATTGGAGAATTAATTAAATTTAATTTTACTTAAAATATTTCAGAAAGATTTTCACAATTTTCATGTAAAATCTTAATCGTGAACCGAAGCAGCTATCTTAGTTGATCCAATAGTTTCGATCCATTGCGCGGTTGACTCTTGATTAAACATAGTAACAATGAAAATAATTAAAACACTTGGTATTTGTTTCATATTCAAGATATTTTCTGACATGTTTCGGCCTCGCGACCATTTTTAAAAAGTGTTGTGTATAAATTAATATAGTTTAGCTTATACATAGTAGTATACCAGTGTAGTTTAGTTTAACTAGTATAGTTTATACATAACTCTCTTTGAGAATGGTCGCGAGGTCGAAACATGTTAAAGAATTTCTTGAATATATTGTGAAATAAATACCAAGTGTTCTAATTATTATTATTAAATGATCCAATCTAGAAAATTATAATTAAAATCAATTTATCACGTTTTGAACTGAGCTCAAGCAGTCCGAATAAATATTGTTTTATTCGTTACGAAAATCGGATTACAAAACCGTACTTATGATAGGTATACACATATTATCCGTAATGTAAATAATATCTGATAATAACCAACATTATAAGCGTATTACGTTCCCAATTGAATGTTCCAATAAATTAATAACATGTAACAGAATCCAACTATAATGAAACAAGAACCAATTTTTATTAATGTATGTGTATAATAATGATTCGAAATCTCTACAATGGCAATATTTATATTAATATAACAAATATTAAAATTTAAAAAATAAGAAGTTGAAAGTTTGCAATTATACATTAATTAAAAATCACGCCTCCATAACTAATATGTAATTGTGGTTAGTAAAATGAAAAGAGCCTAAACTTATTTATGACAAAACAGCTGTTGTAGTAATCAACTTACAACGATACTTATATTTTGGGTGATATTGGATTACGATCAGTCGTCAGCCATCAGGAATTTGTTTGACTTTCCGAAGATACTACGTATTCAATAAAGAAAAGCACGCCGCATGATTACTTTTTTATATGACACAAAAAAGATTTGTATACTGTTATTGTTATCGACTTACATTCTCCTCGTAAGAGACAGTGATCAGATCGATAAAATTTGGATTTGCATGGACGTCTTTTTAGATTAGTTACTTCCAAATAAATTTAAGATAATCTATTATTAAATATTCAGAAATAAGTGTACGAACATATGAACATATTTATTCATAAAATTAAATTTAGCGTATCCGCCAGATTTTAAATCTGCTGAAAATTTTGTCTTTATAAAAGGTCTAGAAAAAATGCCTTGATCAATGACAAAAAATCACGAACGTCTATAACCGACCCAGAACGGGATTAGACATCTGGCAATGACTAGACAAGCGCTCAAACCACCGGACAACTGCGGTCGGTAGGTTTATTTCCATTTTAACTTATCAATATTGGACATAATTTTTATTTATTAATATTATTTTGTGCATTTATTAAAACAAAATTATTCTTACAATTATAACACAAATGTAAATTCAAATTTCCATGTAAATCTAAATATATGACAATTTTCAACCATTTCTCATTTTTCAGGATTTCCCTTCACTTAACAAAGTAGCGTTTCCCACCAGAGCGACTAAGTGTAAGCAGGTAACTTGGATAATTCCAAACGACAAATGTGCCACCCATACTCCTGCAAAATAAATGGATATTCACTGAAATGGAATGTCACTTTAGGAAGAATAGCTGTGATGTTCAATTTGCAGAAGAAGGAAAACCTCCGAACCATATTCCTTCAAGTATTGAAGGTTTCCACAAAAGATATCAAATAAGAACTCTAAGATTTTCAGGATTTCAACCCGGCCAAGCTGAGAGGTGAACTGCGAAAAAAAGTATATCGTTCCGAAGGAGGAACACAGGGTCTTTACTATCACCATACATAAAAATTTTAATTTTAATTTTTATCTTTAAATTAATCCTACATCAAATTACGGAAGTACAAACAATCTTAAAAAAAAAAACAGCTCGTTTGTGGAATATCTGAAATGCCAACTGTATGATCACTGCGCCTGGAATTTGAATGATCTCCTGGAACACTAACTCTGTACGGGAAAAGAAAAATAAACTGTTTTCGTTCCACCAAGTAAAATAACGAGTTGAACATAATGTACAACCTAATATAAAACAACAAATGAAAACAAATTTATATAGATTTTTACAAACTCACTATAAAATTACTTTTGCGTTAAGACCATTGAAATAAATATTCTTACTAGTTTTTAACATTGTTTTAAGGAATTTAAGAGAGTCTCAACTAATTGTGGCGAACGTCGAAGGAAATACCTGATATATTTGAAGTAACTAAATTTTTAACATAAAATTTAAAAAATTAATATATTTAGAATAGGAATGATAAATATATTGCATGCTTTTGGAAGTGAAACTTTTTCTCTTCAGCTATATTCCAATTCCCAATAGCGATTACATTTTCGTTAACTGTAAAATGAATTCCTCATATATTTTCCTTCAAGCAGGGAATTAGGTATATTTGCTGATGCTCCAGTGGATTTGACTTTTACGAGAAGTATTTATCGCTGAGGGCGACCCTTGGTGATTGCTGAATGGCATGCAAAGATCTGCCCCTGTCTCAGAGTTTCTTGAGGTACTAGGATAAGGAAGTATTACCCAATTGCTACCCACGACTCGTTGGAGTTAGATCCAGAAGATTTTGATAGGCTTTGATGTGCGGCTCTTTGAAAGTGCTTAGTGATAAGCGAGATGGAGTTATATCCTACAACCACCATTGTAATAACATTTAGATACTTTTCTCTGCAGATATAGGCTTAGTTAGGTTTACAGGCTTGGTTTCATCCCCCATAAATGCCACAACTTCTCTCTTTGTCTGTCTCACACTCCAATTTGCATAAACTGTGGTGAGGCTCACTGCAGGTAAAAGGGCTCTCAGTCTATACGCATGAAGCTTTTATGCAAAAATCAAGGTTGCTGAATATATACCATATTTTGTTGCTAACGGTAAGGTTAACAACATGGTTTCCGCCAAGGCATTCTCTACCAGTGTGGTTATCCATAAACCTACTATCCTAAAATGCGCTACCCACTACAATTTCCCACCTATGCAGACTTTTCTAACACTTTCGTCTGAGTTTTCCTCCCAATTCCTTAATTTTACCCTCTTCACCCTTTTATTCCCTCAAACTGTCTGCTCACTTCGGTACCCACACAAGAATTTCCTTCTACTACTGTGACTCCACCACCTTCAAAGAATTTACCTTTTTCACCTTCAAAGAATATTCATTTATAAGCCATATTTGGATCCGCATCGTCTTTTCACAAGTAGACTATTGGTTTGGATTTCCTGAATGTGCTCAAGGCCCTTGAGATCTTCTCCCTTCCAATTCTCATGTTTTTAGAACCCTTGATTCATTTTCTTGATTTATTGCTTTCATCTTTACCTTATCTATAACTCTTGCTCTTTAAACTGCATTTAGATCCCTAGTTAGAAACATCTAAAGAGCAACGATTTCATTGCTTATCATGCCTCTCTTCAAGTCAAAAATAAATTATGTGGCCCAAGGGACTATATTTTATCAAAAAATACTTTTTACCTATTACTCTTCTACTTTGTCCCACCTAACGAAATGAAACACACACACACATATATATATATATATATATATATATATATATATATATATATATATATATATATATATATATATATATATATATATATATATATATATATATATATATATGTACTATTAGTCCGGGAGTACATCCGATCGTTTGAGTCTCGTTTGATGGGAATGTGCAGACGTTTCGCCAAGGTCGCACATGGCATTCTCAATGCTTGTCTAAAGGCATAATTGTCGGGGATTGTTTTGACCTCTTTTTCTTTTTTAACCTTGAGAAATCAAGGTGTTGACAATCCCTTGAAGTTGTGCTGGATGGTGATGGGACCTTGCATTCAGGTATTTGTTCGTGTGGGTTGGTTTCCGGTAAACTGTGTGCCGACAAATTGCGAATATCCCAAATTACAAAACAAGAACCATCTGAGAAAAAATTGTACGCCTAAAATCGTACGCCTAAACAGAAGAAATGATGCTCTCGATCTGCCAGACACGTGGAAACCAGTAAGCAACCGACAGACCGAAGTCGAGAGAGCAACTGACTACCACTGTGACATCCCAAACAACCTTCGAGGGGGTGTGGCCAATACCAGACCAATAAGAAGAACACACCACCACAATCCGCGACCCAAAAGAATATAAATATTACGAGACGGTTTCCACAGCTTTCAAAACGTTCGGGCCGAGACATTGAAGAGTGAACATCTCTTCTAGCGCGCTCCGCGACACGTGGTCGGGCTACAGTAGTAAACGGGCGGGCAGTAGTGATGGCGAACCCAAAGGGTTTTGCCATCACCGAAGAGGCCTACAAGGCCTTAAAACGCGCGCTCGATGATAAAGATAAGCGCATTATTGATCTCGAGAATCAATACCGGTATGCGCTCGAGATGAACCAGATGGCGGGCGACGAAACCGACGACCTCCGGAAAAAGATGATCGACCTCGTCGGCGACCTGAAGGCGCTGAATAAGGAAAACCAGAGACTGCAGACATGCCTGGAGAAGAAGAATACCTCTGGCGCTTTTATCAAAGCACCAGAGGGTGAAAAGAAAAGAAAAACCGAAGAAAAGGTGCCGGAAAATAACCTAGATTCGGACGACGACGCGGTCGCGAGTGCCGCGATGGACACGCTGGACGAAGGGGGCCATTTTTCGGCCCTCGAATTCGGAGACTACCAGAAGGTAGTCTCAAAGAAGAAATTGAGGAAAAAGAAACGGAGCTCGTTGCAGGTGAAAGAGGGTTCTCCTCCTCTTAAAAAACCAGCAACTGAGTCTCCTGTTTCTGACGAACCAACCTTCAGGAAACCGGAACCTCCTGCGGAGGTTCCACAAACTTTGGTTGATCAGGAAGCCGAGCTTCCGATCCCAAAGAGGACTGGTAAAGTCCCACCAATCATGCTGAGAGAAAAGGAAGCGTTCCTGCAGGTAATGAAAACCTGCAAGGAGCGTGGTATCTTGTTCACAAGGTCGGTCACGAAGCCGGAAGGGGTTCATCTTCACCCCCAGACTTCTGACGACTACCGAGCAGTTTCTGCGCTGCTCGAGGAAGGGAACATTAAGTTCCATTCGTTCTGCTTCCCTGATGAACGAAATCTTCGCGTACTGATCAGGGGAGTCTTTGAGACGATTCTAGTCTCTGAGATAACGAACGAACTAAAAGCCATGGGCTTCCATCCGATCCATGTGGAAAGGTGGAAAAAATCAGGGAAAGATGGCTCTCCAATGGCCATTGTCCAAGTTGTTGTCCCCAGGGAAGATAAGGGGATATACGACATAAAGTCCTTCTTCGAACAGGACATTAAAATCCAAACTCAGCGATCGAATGGCCGAGTAGTGCAGTGCTTCAACTGCCAAAAATTCGGCCATACGGCGAGAAAGTGTCATGCCGATCCGGCCTGTGTTAAATGCACGGGCGATCACTCCACAAAGGAGTGTAAGAAGGATCGAAATGACACACCAACTTGCTGCAACTGTGGAGGTGCGCATACAGCGAACTTTTTAGGTTGCAGCAAGAGACCAGATGGGGGTATCTCCGAGAAAGCCGCAAGGCTTTCGAAGAGAAAACCTCGTGGGACCGCTGTTAACAAGTCCCGTAAACCCGCCGTACCCCCACCGACCTTCGTGTGGAGGTCTCAAAGGAACTCAGTTCCATCTAGCGACCCCGCTCCACAAGGTGACATTATCTCCAACCTTGTAGAGCAACTAGTAGCTCAATTGTTGGGTCAACTTCAGACCCAACTGAGCTCGGCGCTCCGCACTTCCTTCGGAGCCATTATTCCCCAACAATAGTCCCCCAAATTCCGTGGCAGTAAGCCTATGGGGCCCGAAATTCTCGGGTTTCCGGCTTACATAAGTTCCATAATAGTAAACCGCTATCGAAAAATCCCGCTATCCCGCACCAAATGGCGGACCGACGACGCCCGCTGGTCGTCGGCCCGGCATTGGGCGTGACTAGTTTCCCACTTCCGATAGAGACAGTTTTTCATTATCAAGTTAACCTTCACAAAGTTTCTCTGGACTTTGTAGTAAACCCTAATTTTAAGTAATGTCAGACTATGCCCCGCAAAAGAAAGGGGGAATTCTGACACTTCCTGGGATAGCTAGAATCGCATAACAATAAAATTCGGACCCGTTTCGGGCGTAACTGATTGTATATAGGCAGGAGCCTGAAGGCTAACCTAAAAACCAGAGTGAAAACTCGGTGCGGTGCGGGTCCACAGCTTTCAGTCTTCAGACAAGCATTTAGAATGCCAAGTGTGACCTTGGCGAAGCGTCGGCACGCTCCCAACAAACGAAACACAAACGATCGGATGTACTCCCGGACATGTACTCCCAACCACCATATCATATTATCCTCATCAGCCCGTGTCGATCCACTGCAGGATTAAGACCTCTTTAGCATGCTTCCAATTTTCACGGTCTTGGGCTTTCCTCTGCCACTCAGGTCCGATATAGTTAACGATGTCATCAACCTATCGTGCTTTTGGTCTTCTTCACGAATGTTTGCGATCAGGCGCTATTTACTCCAGGATTGCCTTGGTCTATCTATCGCCCCATCGCCTCGCTATATGACCTGCCAATCACCATTGCAATTATTTTACTCAACCAATAATGTCACACACTTTCGTTTGTTCCCTGATCCATGTGCATGGTTTTCTGTTTCGTCTTCTAATGCTAAGCAAACATCTTTCCATTCCCCGCTGTGCTAGCCGAAGTTTTAAATGCGTATGTTATAATGGGTAGGACCCACTGATTGATTTTTTTTCTTTTCAGGCAAAGTGGGAGTTTGTTCTTAAACACCATGTTGAGCCTGCCAAATGCCTTCCAGCCACTTTGAACAAGTTTTTCCACGTCTTAGACGGTATCCCCCTCCATTAAAATAATCGGCCCAAGATATATAAAATCTTCCACAATCTGTAAATCCTTTCCTAAAACTAAAATCCTTCTGTCCTCAGGAAATTTATTGAACATAACCTAACTCTTTTTCAGATTTATTTTTAAATCAAATGGTTCGTCAGTAATTTGCAGCTCTTGTATGCGTCTTTGCAGCTCCTCTGGGCCTTGTGAAAGGAGAACGATATCTGCCAATCTAGCATAATTTAAGTTTGCACTATTGATTTTTATACCATCCTGTTCCCAATCCATATTACGGAATAATTCGTCAAGGCAGACTGAGAAAAAAATGGACGATATTGCGTCGCCCTACCGTACAACTCGTTCTACAGATTATCAAGGTGAACTGTGGCTGTAGCTTTATCATATATCAATCCCAATAGGTTAATTTATTTGTTTTGTCTTAATTTAGCAATTTAATTAATTAATTAAATAATTAGCTTTGTTTAATTAATTGTTTGCTTAATTTAACTTTGTTAACTAAGCAATGTATCGTTTGAGATTGAGTCAAATGTTTTTTCATAGTTGATAAAAGCCAAGCACAGAGGCATGGTGAATTCATTGTGTCTTTCTATAACCTGCTATGCAATCTGAATGTGATTTATCGTACTGTATCAACTTCTAAATCCTGTTTGCTCTATTGGTTGTGCGTTGTTCAGTTTTCTGAATATTTTTTAGAAATTATTTTGGTCATAACTTTGTACGTTACTGATAGGAGGCTTATTGGACGGTAGTTCTTTAAATCTTCCTGTGCTTCCTTTTTATATAAAATAATTACTTCAGCATTTTTCCACAAGTTAAGTACTTTTTACTCTTTGACGGATTTTGAGTTTAATTTTGACAGTGTTTTATGTAAAGGCCAATCATCAGCATTTAACATTTTAATAGTTATACTGTCATTTCCTAGAGCCTTGCCGTTTTTCATCGATTCTGTAGCATTTGTTACTCTACTAAGATATCTAGTATTTGTTCTTCCGTGAGTATTGTTGTCTTTGATTGGTTCTGATCTTCATATAACTGTAAATAAAATTTTCTGACAACCTCTAACATTTCCGTATGTGTCCTTCACACTGTGCCATCCTCATGCATTAAGGCATACATTTGTGTTCTTTTCTTTCTCAGCTTTTGTTTAGCCTTGTTAATTCCCTTGTTTTCTTCCAGAGTTTTTTGCACTAGTTGAATGTTGAACCGGCGCGTCTCCTCTCTAAAACAGTCAAATGAGTAAAAGAATTAAAGGGTATAAAAAAATATTTGTCAAATCCATAATTAAACAAAATACGATTATTAATTCTAAAATATTAAAAGTGTAGCTAATATAATGCTAAAAATAAAACCCCAACAGGATTACACAAAGCATAGAAAAGCAATTCAATATTCACAATTTTATTTTTTACCTATCTATAATCTCTATATATCTATATTTTTTACCTATTTATAATTTACCTATCAAATTAATTCGAACAAGCACGATATATATGCTATAATCAAGCACATTGTAAGCTACTTAAGTTATTTAAATATTAAATAAATAGTACAGCCGATATGTTTCTAACCCTTATAATATCTGTAATCTATTGTATAATAATGGTTAATTTAAATTAGAGACGCTTCAACATACTAACTGTTTATCTACTATATAATATAGTAATATATACCTTGTAATTATAGTATATAAGACGTAATAATTTCAATCTGTTTTATTATTAGCAGTTATTAAAAATGGATAAAAATTAAATGAGAGTTGTAAAATTTTTACTTGATCTTAGATTTCTTAGTTACAAAATCAAATATGGAATGGCTGTACAATTACTTCAAAAAACTTTCGAGTTGCTTTTAACTTGAAGCTTTTTGCTTGATCAAAAAAAAAAGAAATATCTAACAAATTCCCGCTGAGCTGTTAATAGCCCAGGTAAGTAAGATAAGGTTGCCTTTGAAACGGCAACCTCAAAATGTGAAAAACACGTCACACCTAGAAAAACCTGAATATCTGATATAACATGGAAACTAAAAAAGAACCACTAGAAACCAAAATCCTCTGGATTAGATGATATCGAGGAACAGGAAATTTACAATAGACTCACACGCAACATCAATAAGACCCCAGGCCGCATGCCAGGAAATTGAACAGCACTTCACTAAAACTGAGCCAATTTTATTTCAATTTTTTTTTAAAGCCGTTTATTTCAAAAGTCAAGTTGACAAGAACATTCAATCACTATATCTCCCGATATAAAATATCTCCCCCGATAAAATTTCAATCCCGATAAAAAAATGAGAGTAGTCAAACTCTCTCAATAAAAAGGAATTTATTCAAAAATGGTAACAACATTGTCGCCATGACACCATAATATACCCGTTAAACTTTTCGATAACCTAAAGTACCAAATGTTTAGTGTGGTCAGACTAGACAAAATAGTACATGTACTGTGTAATGTAAAGAACTACCATGTACTACAAAAGTAGTACATGGTAGTTCTTTAGAACCTCTACTTACATCGCCTTACCACAGTGTCTTTGGTCTACCTTTCTTTCTGCTACCCCTTATTCGTTCCTCCATTATTATCTTTGGTATTCGGCTTTTTGACATTCTCACAATGTGCTTCGCCTAGCTAGCAGTTGCAGAATCTTCGCTTAGTCTACAACATCCAGGTCCTTGAATAATTGCTAGTGTTTGAAGTCATTCTCATTTAAAGGAAAATGTTTGATATGTTGTATATGTTTGAAAATTGTTTCATATCTGTCAACAGCCATTTTCAACCACCATTTTAATTGGTTCGGTTAAAGACCTGCTTTTGTATTAAGTGTTTCAGGTACTTTGAGAAATCGCGTCATCTTCTCCTTGGAGGATACTATTTAGGTGGCTATCATAGGTTTCTCCTAACATTCTTTTGAATCTTGTTAATACCTTTAGGTCATCAGTCTTTATTTATCACTGTTACATTGACTTGATATTAAACAGGAGTGTGCCAATCCCTGGCACAAATATTATTCGTTCTCAAATTTTACTGCAGTCTGTTGTTGGATTTATACTACTGCCTTACAGTTAAAGAGCTTCAAAACTGCTCTTTTTAGCGATCATACGCCTCTCTGAAGATAATTATCGTCTGAAATAAAGAAGTATCAAATTATTTTGTAGACGTCATTATTTGATGAACTATAAGCAACTAGTTATTATTGAGCATACTAAGCCACTTCCAAACCCTGCCTGATATTCGCCTATTCTTTATACGACTTATGGTACTATTCTTGACCCAACTATGTTAAAACTTGATAAGTTGTGCAAAGCAATGATAGGCCTCGATAGTTTTCGCATTTCAGTTTATCTTCATGCTTATGAATCCAGCATATTACCACCTGCTGTAACTCTGCAGATATCTGCTCACTATTTTAGATGTTGAATATTAATTGAGGAATTACTTGAATAAATCTCATGCCCCCAAACATCAGCAGTTCTAAAACTATACTGTCTGTCCCTGTAACTTTATTATCTTCAAATTCTATTAAAATTTCCTCTACCTCCTACAACGATGGCACTTCTACCAGTGGCTGAGCTGCGATTCTAAACAGTGGCCTAAAATTGTGATCTATTCTAGTGGTTGCGTTTAACACAAAATATATCTTTCATAGCTCTAGAATGCTATTCTTGTTCGGTAATATTTTGCTGTCTGGCCCTTAGTCTATGGATATAAACAAACATCTAATGTAAATGTTTTAATGTTATTTGCTTCTTCTGTTGCCTCTATTTATGTTTTTCATTTTGGGCCCCTTTAATATTTTCTATTACAAATTTTGTTATTGTCCATCCATCTTATACCACTTCATAAGCCTCTGGTTTCTCTATCTCCTGCTTAATTCTATGTAAGTACTTCTTCCTAGTCTATTTTGATAATTTCAATTAATTTTTTTTTTTTTGGTTCCTGTTTTGTTGTTAATGACACAGATCTTTTGTCATATTTTTGTTACTATTAGTAGTGGCCCAATTCTGATGAGACTTCTGTATAGCTTCTCATGTCAAACAAACTTGAGTAGGATCTGCTACCTATCATGGCATGATCTATTTAGCTTACTGTATGTCGATCAGATGAGATTCTTGCTCCCTTATGGATGTTTTAGGAACTTTGTACTCATTACTCTAAGTACTCCTTGTCTAGAGCGAATTGTATTTCCCTTTCTCTATTGTCATTTATCTTATCATGTACACTACACTTGCCTACTATCGGGATATATTCAGACGTTTGTCCAAATTGGGCATTAGTCCCCTAAAATTAATTTAACTTAGTTTCTGGGGAGCTTGTCAATTTCACTTTCATGCAGCCTTTAAAATTTTTCCTTATCTTCTTTTGTTTTGTCCAAGTGTTTGTGTTGGTGCAAGTGCAGCGAACATCGACATATTTCGAAGTTTTCTCCTTATTCTAATATAGTAGATCCTCTGATTCACTGGTTTAAAACCCAATGCGCTTGACTCAAGTGTTCTTTCTATAACGAATCCACACCAAAATTCGCGTTTCAGGTCATATCCGCTGTGATATATTTGATACCTATTTTTTTCACAGATATCCTGTGACTACCATATTATCTATTGGAGTGCTACTATATCCCGATCGTATATTCTTAGCTGTTGAATGGCATTGTTTATAGCTCCTGTTTGATATCATATTTTTATGTTTCAAATCTTATGTCCGTATTTCTTTATCGGTTTTGTTTGTCTTAAATCAATCCAATCTTAGGCTGTGCAAAATATTTTGTAGCAACAATTATTTTTTGGAGTGAGAATGACCAAACCCACCGCCAACACGCCTATTCTGGAGGACCGAGAACTTTTCTGTGGGGGTTATCTCAGTCGACAGGCTCCTTTTACTTCATTCCACACATCCCAATATACGTACTTCAGGGCTCAGGGTACACTACGAGGACTTTACTCAGAATTTTATTTCAGTACAGATGTCGACAGCTTAGACTGTTTCCGAGATCTTATCACAAATAATTTTGAGCCGCATGTCACAATCCTAAGAGAACTAAATTTGACACTGTGCAAATGAATTCTAATAATAATTGAATGACGCATACTTAACCTACTTTGGCCATATCAACCCGTAGAACAACTTTAGGAAAATTGTGCATTTAAAAAAAGAACGACATTAAACGAAAATGAGAACGAAGATCATCACTAATGTATCAGTTACAGAAATTATGAAAATAGTAGAAAAACGGAATCAGTAGACAATCATAGAAAAAGACAGTACGAGAAAAGAGAGGGAGAGATCGTTGGTTTCGAAATTTTTCCATATCCAACAGCATCGAAGCCTTTCGAAATATTTCAAATATTTCAGCACCATCTACAAACAGGACATAAAATAAATTTTGAAGAAGTCAAAGAAATAGCGAATATTAAAAACTACAATATCCGAACAATCAGAGAAGCCCTTGGAATAGAAGAAAGGGGTGAGCTAAATACGTGAAATGACGCTCCCAACATTCCAAAAGTATGGAAATCGCTCTTGAAAAAAAAAAAGAAACGCGGCAACGTGATGGCGGGGAAGAAAGATCAATAAACGGACGCCCGACAGCGTTGCCGAGCGCCGCGAATAATTCCGAACTACCCCGATACAATCTGCGCAGTCACCGGCTGGCTATAAGAGCGAGTGCAACAACCCGTGCACGTCAGTCGCACTCTTCAGTCGAAGCGGACAACACTTAAAAATGCCAAATGAAATTTTAGCGAAACGTCTTGGCTCTTCACAAAATGTGCGGATCGACACCCGAAATGATTTAGAAACATGTCCTGATGATGCTAATGTAGTTACCGAAACATTCATCGAGAAATATGGTAAATCTCTTTATGTTTAGGGTTTCATATCTAAGGTTCAATTGATAAATTAATTGTGGCTACATTAGTTGAGTAGTTTAGTTAATAATCACCTATATTTTAGTCTTATTCTCTAAATTGGATGTAAGTATTGATCAAATATATTGTGTGTGTGTGCGTATGTGTATTTTGTAGACCAATAATCGTATACAATATTTTAGTCTTAGTCTCTGAATTCGAAGTAAATATTAGTCAAATAGTGTTTTAATCATGATTAATAGAAAATTGTTTTATTGACGAGTAATAATGTCGACTATCTAAATTGGGGCAAACTCAAACAAATTGCATCTCGGTTTAATAATAATTCTTAACTACTTAAGTATAACTTGACGATACTTATATAAATATACGTAGATATTTTAGCTTTATGGTATTCTGAATCTCGTTTGGAGAATAGTGACTACTATTAGCATACCACTACCATTTTCGACATATTATTTAACTGGGCTATGACGAATTTTCCTGAAAGAAATATATTATCAATATAAATAAAAAATTTGGGAAAATAATTATTAAAAATAATGGAGAACTGTATGATACCCGAGAAATATTTGATCAGTTAGATAGAAAAATAGTTAAGGGTTAATGGTTTTATATCTGTCAATTTTGCTGTAAAATTTAATTAATTATTTTATTCCATGTGTTAACTTAAATAATTTTCGGAATCTACTTATGGATACGTTTTCAAAATGCATTGGAATTAAAAAAATCTGATAGCGTCAATTCTGGATAATATGCTGGATGTAGAATTAACTTTGAATTTATTTTATGACAGTACTTCCTTAACATGTTAAGTAACTCGGGGTGGTTAATTGTAATGTAGAATAATTACTCTTCACCCTTGATGGCCTGTTTTGCACCAAATGACATTAACTTCATTAGTTATATTTTATTACTTATTATATCATGCCCATGAGATAAAACCATAAACGAAAGATACAAACATTTAGGTTTAGCTGAAATATCTTCTTATGAGGTCCATCTCGTCCTATCCCAAATCGTTTTCAGTACTCCAGATTATTATTTATGTGTTGTACCATGAAATGAACACTCCAGAATTGATGCAATCGTCCTTTAAAAGGTTTTTTTGTAGATATTATTCGATGTGTTTCAGCTGCACTTTTTCTTTAAATTACTATGATAGAAAAGTACGTTTGACAAAATTATTTTTGGTTTTTATTATATATTTAATTTTCTTTAGTATTTTATCATATACTTTTCATATGCCCAATGTGTAAATCGTTCTGCTTCATTCATTTTTATACTCACAATTAACAAATGCAAATTAGTTTTTGCAGTAAAACCGATAAATAGTTTTTCCAGTTCTTGATAAATTAACTTGTAGTGGTTTAGCATGACCAATTGTATCGTTGTTTGGTTTATTGCACTCTAGAAAAGCGTCAACATTATAAACCTTGCGGCAAATAAATATCTTCATAAGGCCTATTACTAAGTAGATATATTCTATTTATTTGAGATTAACAGTATTACAATTCATCCTATTATACTTAACATTAATATTAAAATACCTATAACTAGAAGCATATAATACACAAAATTTAGAAATGGAATAGAAATTATTTGTTTGTCCAGAAAATTCGTAGTTATTTTCCATTAATTGCTCATTTAACGTTTGTAAACAAAAATCTGTGGTGTATTAATAATGTTTATTTACAAATTATAAATTCCTGTGGTAATTATAATGTTTACTTTCAGATTCGGTTGAATTTGTTTTCAGTTGATTCAAATTGAGGTTTTGAACAATTTTTTTTATCGTAAATGGAAATATCATATGTAAGTCTTATAATATAACTATTTTAATTTTAATTTGTTTCCTCATAATTACAAAGTTATATCAAATTGAAAATAAATTTTTAAACCTAGTACCGATGACGCGCCGACATTTCCAGGAAAAAACCCGAGCACATGGGACCTCACAATAGTAAGAAACATAAACACGAACGCCAATATCGCCAAGATCGGGTCGACTCGGAACAACTCGGAAGTTATGCCAAAATTTTCTTTCGCGTCCTTTCCGAAAAGACATTCAGAAATAATCGGAGTCTCGGGCAAATAAAACAATTTATCGATCTTAATCATTGTTCTATAAGTTTAACCTATATCTTGGACTGCATTTATTGGTTTGCTAGCTTGGCTAGATTGGCTTTCGACGCTGTTTTCGAGGTTATACTCATACATCTTTCATGTATCTTTATATAAAGATACTACTTTTACATAAATATACTATTTTACTTTACATAAAGATACTACGGTACTTTACATAAACATACTACTTTACTTTACATAAAGATCTACTCATGTATCTTTACATCAAGATATGGGGGCTTAAAGGTAAGTCCAGAATGAAATATTGAAATTAGATTAGAGTTCTTTTTGTTTTTTGCAATCGTTTTTATAAGTTTTATTTAATCTATTTACTTCATATTGGAAAAGCAAATTAACGTGTCAAATTTGTCGGAAGGAATAGTCCTGCGTGTCCGCAAAGAATCTACATGTAGCAACACAACCGAGGATTGTAACAATGAGAAGCCCTACAGGATCGTCTATTTTGTAAGATATGAATAATAATATTCAAGATAGCGTGAAAAGACAAGAACAAAATTCAATTACCAATTTGGAAGGTAACCGTATATGAAAAGTCTTATTCTTATGAAAGTTTTACAGGATAATCTAATTTGTAGATGGTCGAAAAGTACAGACATTTGTGTGACTACTTTCTACTAAAAAATACCGGTTTAGCTACCTTGTCTTATTTGGGAAATCTCTGGCTGGTCATGCATTATAGATAGTTAGCAGCTGGATTTATTTATATTTGCAAATATTATTAAATTAAGAGTTTAAAATGGTGGTTTGTAAAACATGTAAGGCGAAAAATCACCATCATTTTAAAAATACTGAAAACCTTGATTAAAGCAATAATGTAGTATGGGTAGAATTTTTTGAAAATATTGTTAATAGAGTTTAGTGTGGTGGTTTGAAGAATCGGTGTGGTTGTAAATGTATTACAAACTTCAATGAAAACAATCAAACTATTATAAATATAATATGTATATAATTTTGGGTAGTGATTGTTTTTATTCTGAATTGATTATTACTGTAGTTTACATTTTATAATCTACTGTTAAATATTTTCCTAGTTGGGGAAAGTTTTATTATGTATATTTAACAGTGTATTCAAAAACATTGTTTCACTTCTTGAAGATAGAAAAATAGAATTAATTAAACCGACTTTGGTTAGTTCTGGTACAAAATTATCACAATCTAAGGTTTTAGAAGGCAAACGAATTGTTGTTCTACGTATTCCCATAGAATGCGTCATTGGAAGAATACGAGAGTTTGATTTTCTCCATCCTCATGAAGTTATTAATCATAATATGTTGTCTTATACAGACTATATTGTTATTATTGTTGTAGCATTAGTTATTTTAAAATCACCTATAATATCAACATAAATTTTTTAACATTCATTTAAAAAAAATAATAACTAATTAGATTTAAAAAACAAATTTACTTATTGTTCTTTTTATAAGTTAACATCAAGTTATTATAATAAAAATATAATTTAATATAATAAATATGTGACCATAAAAACATCCACAACAGGTATATTATCAGAATTCGCCTTTATGAACCCTTTGTCACTCATTACTGAACTAAATTAGTAACCAACTATAATATACCAACTATAATATATAAATCAATAGAAGCCGTTGACAGTACTGGCGTGAAAACAGTTTGCCATAATGATGTCACAAACATGGCAGCCAATCGCGGAGCGTTCATAGACACGTGATTTTTTTTTTATAAATTTTAATTCATTCATAATTGATTGTAAAAAAGTTTTTCGTATCGATTATCAATATTATTTACCAGAAAGTTTTGAAATAAATAAAAAAAATCAACGTGCGTGGTGATAAGGTGCATTTTTGTCACATTATGCTTTGTTATTTCAAAAAGTGGAATAATACTGTTTATATAAAACAAGATTTATGCAGCTTACCGAGAGTTCTGTTGGGGAGACCACAATTTAACGATCATCACCTACCGAAAACCCCGGTCAGCATCCCCTCGGTCTATGAACCCTTGGTTTTGCCCTTAACCGAATGACTGGCGAGTGACCAACTTAGAAAGCCTTTCAGAAGGTATCCGGCCTTACCCAGCCTCGAACTGGCATGACTGAGGGGTGATTCCTTGTCAGATTTTACACTCTTATCTAGAAACATACACAAGAATTTTAGAAAAACTTTTTTGTCTAGTACGGGGGAATCGAACCCGCTTCACATTAACTGCGGTATCATAAAGCTGACATCTTAGACACCACAGCTGGAACACCAATGGAAAAAGTAATAGAAAACAAGCTGTTAATATATTTTGGCAATAAAATATAAATAAAAATTAGGAACATACAACTAAATGGGCAATGAATTGTAAATAACAATGATAATTAAACAATAGACTAAATAAATATTTACACAAAAATTTGGTTTTCACTTTCTCTAAAAAATGTCTAGGAACGAAATTCCAGACAACCCGGTGGCAATATGGCAAATTGGCCAAACCAACGGCGGCAATATAGAACTTAATATAATTTGGCAAGACAAATTATTTCCTGGACAAAATAGTCATTATGAAAATCGCAAAAAAATATTCTTGAATTCGACTTAACGCTACCAATTACTATAAACCAACTCAGTCACATATTGTATCCAAATTCAACATGGTAATTAGTGCAACCTTCAACAAATTAAATTTTATCGTATATTACTATTTTATAGAATATCTTTATGTATAGATATTTTAGTAGTTAATTTTTTGTCCAGATATAGTAGAAATGAAAACTATTTTTTTTTATTAGTAGAAACAATAATTCAACTTAGAATATAATATTATTGGTATTAATTGAAAACAGCCTTAAGATAAGTTGGTTTCATTATTTATTTAGTTTTTTCCTGTCAACAGTATATAAAATCGAAAGTTTAACCTATAATAAGGTAATGTGTAATAGTGTTAAATGTTGTTATATACTAATTTTCTGCACATTATCATTTTTAATTTACGAATTAAATGTAGCCACGTCCAAATCAATTACTGACAGTCAGGTCATCGCTTACATACATCAGATTGCATTTGTTGCAGTTACACACAAATATAGAAAACAATTATCTATGGACACTTCAAAGAATTGTGTGGCGTACAGAATTAAAAATAGCAATATGTATAACAATGTATGTGTATAAAAATATGTATAACAAAGAAAACTATTATTAACTTCTGTTAAACCTATATACAGGGTGTAAGAGACAGTTCTTTCAAAAATTTAACCAAAGTTTTTAAAAAAATTTTGAACAAAAAGATTCCTTACATGTATCCAATTTCCACGGAAAGGTAGTCAAAAAATGTATTTAAATTTTCTTAACAATACCAACATCGTGATTAATTCCATCGAACCGTTTCATATTCTTTGGCCAATAAACTATTAACAGTATTTTTGCCTTTATAAATAATTGGTGCTTGTACCCTTTGTACATGATAAGGGTAGAGTAATTGTTCCGATAAACTAAATTGTAACCGAATTACCGACATTAGATCGCACACAACTTTCAAAATTCCAAAATATTTTGGGAGCCGGGAGTTTCGTGTTGCGTTTTTCGACGATAACAATTTTAAACACCAAGTTATCAACTTCAAACCCGTCAATGAACGATTGTCTGCAATTCGCATCAAGACAAGATTCTTTAATGTTTAGCTAATTAATATCCACGTCCCAACGGAAGACAAAATGTGGCAAAACATTAAAGATTCCATCACATCCTTCGCAATGGAGGTGATATGACAACAACCCTGGCGCAAAAGAAATGACTGATTCGACAACGAAAACCAAGATGCTAAACTGCATTACAACGAAAATATAAATCTTACAGAATATTAACGGAACGGCCGACACGATCCAAACATGAAAAAATATAATGATCTTAGATGATTTGCAAACAACGCTTCGTCACATTTTTTCTGTTGCAAACAAAGATTGCAAACAAAAAAAAACGGAAGTACACTAATGACGAAATTTAAAATATGGACGGACGTTTTAAATTACACAACACAAGAGCCGCGTATTCCTTAGTTAAAAGGATGGAAGAGGGGTATTAACCAAACACGACCCTCTTCAACAAAGCAGAAGGTAAGATTGTAACTAATGAGGAAGATATAAAACTGGGCCCAAAATATGGGCGCAATAATTTGAACACCTCCTGAATCCAAACTCATGATACGCAGGAATAGCAGCAGCATAGATAATAGATGGTACAACTGATACAACAGCTGTTGAAGGATGCTGTTTGAGTCCTCCCACACTCGAAGAAGTAAAAACAGCCCTGAGGAACCAGCCAAATAACAAAGGACATATGAACTCAGGAAACTCTTCCTGAAGATTGACGCAGGAGTATCATATGTCCAATTGATAACAACGGTAATAAACTCTGCTGCGAAAACTACGGAGGAACATCCTGCCTGTGTACATCTTATAGGATCTTGACAAAAACTCTAGAAAATGGAATTAAGCCCTTTGCTGACTAAGTAATTCGTAAATACCAATATGGATTTAGAGCTGGACCACCGACCGCGGACCAGATATTCTCAGTTAAACAGTGTACCAAATATTTGTTGGCTTCAACAGCCATAAAACAGTATCGACAGACGTGTACTGTATAAACCATGTTGAAGTTTGGAGGAACTGGTTCGGCTTACAACAGTGACAATGACCGATTCTTTAACAGAAGTCAGAGTTGAAAGTGATCTTACTTCGAGCTTTAGAACTGACCTTAAACATGCGTTTAACAAGGTGATGGCCTGGCACCAATGCTTTTCAATTTTACATTCGAATATGTTATTCGGAAAATTCCCGTTGATATTAAGGGAACACGATGTTTCAAATCCACACAACTCGTAGCATATGCCGACAACATAAATATACTTGCAAGATCTTTGGAGATTACTAAAGAAAGATTTGTAAACCTTGACTCGATAGCAAGGGAAGTTGGACTACGTACTAACAAAAACAAAAAAAAAGTTATGACACAAACTAAAAGCTTCACCACAGACAAAATATTAAAGTGGGAGATTTTAGCCTAGTAGACGTAGAAAACTTTGCATACCTAGAGGCAAACTTATCGAAGGAAGAAGCCGAATCAATCGAAATTAAAAGAAGAATAATGATGGCAAATAAGACGTAATATTTGGTACTCCCAATAATTAAAAACAAAAACGTGCCCAGGAAAACAAAACAAACTATATAAAACGATTATTAGACCTATGCTATGCTATAGCACCAAAAAGTGGACATTAACTTAAAGTAAAGTTAAGTAATTAAATTACTTAACTTGCATTTGAAAGAAAGGTCCTTATAAAAATTTTTGGGCCAATGAAGGAAGACTCGATCTGGAGAATACGATACAGTAGAGAATTGTATGCCATCCTCAATAATCCAGAAATATCGACGCTCATAATATTCAAGAACCTGGTCATGTGGAGCGGATGGATGACGGAAAAATTCCCAAACGCACACTAAAAGGAAAAACCAATGGATAAAGACTAATTGGAAAACCGCGGAAGCGCTGGGAGGATTCTATTGACGCAGACAGCAAATCACTTTTAAGATTTTCACACTGACTGGAGAACGCGGGCAGTGAACCAAAAATGATGAAGGCGGAGTATACAGGAGGCCAAGGCCCGATTTGGGATAGAGCGCCATCGTAAGTAAGTAAGTTAGTAATTGTTATATTAGTGTTCTATGTTATTTTACTGTTCTATATACATTTTAGTGTTTTATTTCTCGCTGTCGCCCACATTCTTGAAATTTTGAAACTGACCCAAATTCAAAAGTCCGGGAAATTTGAACAAATGTTTGCCAAGCTGAAAACGGCGTTTCGGAGTATTGTTGCCTGTAAATACGGTTAGCCATATGCCTTCGGAATGTTGGAGAGGTTCCCTATAAATAAGAAGCATGTCCTAATCTTCCCGCACAGAATATATTTTTGGTTATAAATCGAACTTTATGAATATACTGCATGTTTGGGGTGGGGGTAAATTAAGTTATTTGAAAACTCATAGTACAACGAGTGAAATAAACATTTTCTTAATAGGAGTGTATGAATCAGACTACTTCTACGACATAGCAGACGAGTTGGGCATTCTAATTTGGCAGGATTTCATGTTTGCCTGCTCGTTATATCCTGTTGGTAAGGGATATTTGAACAGCGTCAAATGTCAGCCATAATGTTAAAAGGATCTATTCGCATCCTAGCATCATTGTTTATGCTGAAAATAACGAAAATGAAGGTGTTTTAGCAGACACTTGGTAGGATTATTTCTATACTACATTATTATTGGCTTAAAACACAACTATAATAAAATGACTGTGTTGTTTATGTTGTGAAAACATTCACTGTGTTATGAAAACATACACAACTAAAAAAAATTCACACTGGAGATGTATACACAATTAATAAAAGTTCAAACCTACACTGTAAATTGAAAAACGACACCATCGGAGTAAAACAAACTTCTACATTTTGGAGAATCATAAAAAAGGGACTCGTTATAAATATAAAATTTACAAGTACCCTAAAGCGGATATTGATAGTAATAGCATTTGGCACCAGAGAAACAAACAGTATTTTAGAGAAACGTGGTAGTAATTGGCCCTGGACCGGGAAAAGGGGCAAAGTGAGGCACTTGTGTAAAACCCAAAAAACAAAAAACAGATGTTTTTTTTATAGTTTATCACGTGGACAGAGATAGGTAAAAATTCGAGGAAGAAGTTCGACTGGATAGTATGAATCGAGAGTTTGAATTGAAAGGTTGAAGAAGAGTTCGGGTTGAACTATTGCACGTGAAGAGTTCGAGGGAGATCACGAGAAAACAGTGAAAGTTCCAAGCAATTGTTCAAATTTAAAAGTTACTCGCGAAGATTAAGAGTTGAAAGCATCAGTTTAAAATTGTACGTTAGAGTTAATTGCGTGTCGATTTCGAAGTCAAGTTAAATAAGTATTTTGTGACGCCAGATCTCGCAAAACTTAAGACAATAAGTTAAAAATTACCCATCAAAAGTGTAGCGAAGTATTTTTGGATTTAAGTGAATAAATGTATATATGTGTATTTTCTGCTTATTAATTCTATAACCAAGATCCATTTCGCGAAGCAATGAACCCTGTGAAAATATAATAATCTATCTCAATGTGCGGACGAGGTATCTAACAGAGGACTTCCCACCCATACTGAAACACTGAAATAATTTGACTCGCAATTTTAAAATAACAATCTTTATCATGGCGATATTGTGACGATGTCCCATCCTTCATAGCTAATGTAGGGCAGGGCTCTTAATTAAAAAAAATTAACAATGTTTATTAGCTTATTAGTTAAATAAATAATATTTGCCAAAAGGGCTTTTTCACATATTTGCTTAAAATGTTAATTCCCATCATAGCTTGTTTTTCTTTCATAGTTTTTGACCCTTGTTGTAGAAACTTTTTTCTTTAAAATTATTAGTTAATTGAATTATTATTTAATCGTTTAGAATTTGGTAATATCAATTTATACTTCTCATTTGCTCTTTTCATATCCGACTTCATTACATGGCAAAGTGACTGTCATTGAGGGTCTAACGCAATATTTTTAGACTTCATTAAAAATAATTTTTCGAGTACAATGAACTGTGTAAGAGTTTTGTTTTAATTAGCTCTGGTTATATGTTGGTTAATTAAAAAGGATAAATACTGCTTCGCAACAAGGGTCACGTGCCACTAGCAGAAATTGAAACATAGGAATTAGCTGAAATAATGCTCAACCACCCCTGAATTATAGATTTGTAAAACAGATTTGAGGTTCAAATAATAAATCTTTCAATAGAGCTGCGAGAAATATGTTCTTGACAAGTCAATTAGGTAACCTGTGCTAATGTTCATATTTTAAACATGTAAGAAAAATTGCACTAATTTTATAATAGGTTTTAAATGAAAATATTAAATGGATATTTAATTTGTTTTGTTTAATTGGGAATAAGACGTATTATAATATTTAAAAATATATAATTAAATATTCAAGGTAGTCCATGGGAAACGGACGTTTTAGAATGGGTCGCACTGCGGTAAGTGTCTATAAAATCTCCTTATGATGCTGTTTAGTAATCATTATGCCTCTGAGGACTTGAGAACACCGCTTGCTTGCTTACCATTTTTTATATTTGTTACTATATTTTTTTATGTACTTATTTATCTCTTTCCTAATATAGCGTAACATTTTTGTTCGAACTCTAAATTCAAATAAAACAACAAAAAAATTAAATGCCATGAAACTATTTACTTTAAGTTAATAATATTAATGCTTTTATATTAATAATATTGAATGGCATTAATGTATGAAAATAATTTCGGACAAATGTCCGTCGTATCTACTTGTCTGTCAATCCAATTTCCGAACACTTCTTCAAGCAATTATGGTCTTATGTCCGCAATTATCCGAGTTATGTTGGCTTCCAAAGCATCAATAGTTGCTTGTTTACCATCATAGACCAAATAATTAACATAACCCCAAAGAAGATAATGTAAAGGCATTAAATCACATCACCTTGATGGCCAATTAACAAGTCCGTTCCTCGAAATAATGTTTTCGCCGAATTGTTCCCTCAATAAATCGATTGTCGCGTTGGCTGTATAATATGCTGAGGTGTCCTGCTGGAATCACATCTTTTCCAGGTTAATATCATTCAAATTCAGAATTAAATAATCTTTGATCACCGCTCCATAATAATTAACGGGAACCTGCTTTCCAGCTTGATTTTTTAAGAAATATGGCTCAATGATGCCACCGGCGTACTATGCACATTACATACTGCATTTTCCTGGATACAACGACAATTCTGGGATCATTTGCGGATTATTTTCACTCCAAATGGGGAAATTTTGTCAAGTTGAAATTGAATTTGAGCGTACGTCCCAAGCGATGGTCTCTTCGGCTTGAGTTCTTGGACAAGCTAAATATTATATGGCACCAGATTAAAATTTTTGCGCAAAATTTTCCACGCAGTCAAATAACAAATCCCAACTTCCTATGAACGACGACAAAATGATAAATTCGGTTCTTCATCAATACTTCCAGCAATAGCGGCGATATTTTCTTAGGAACGCACAGTTTTTTGTCTTGTTTTTGTTTTAATATCGAATAGCGTGAAATGCGTTTGCAATTTGTCAATTATTTGGCGAATACATCGCTCTCCGACTGGGCTATTTTGTGAACCATAAAACTCATGAAGTACTCTATAAGTTTGGCGCACAGAACACTGAATTTGATAATAAATTTCGACATTTTGCAAGCATTACTTTGAATAATTTTGATACTAGATGCGCACAAACTCACAGTTCGTTTAACAGTAAACCCTATCGGATATTCAGATATATTAAAAAATCTCCCGTCATATTGGCAATATAATTCCTGTATTCCACTTTTTTGGTATTTGTGTAGGCTTTATTATCTCATTTAAAAACTTTTCATTTAAGTAAAGTTTAGTTCAAGTTTAACATTAAATTAATAATTTTGTTAATTCCTACTTTACCTACTTAGATTTTGTTTATCTACATTTATTTTATCATTTTTGGGGTAATGTTTTCCCAATGCTTTTCCCAATTTCAGTTTTGTTGCCTCTGTTAGCTCTTCTGGTATTATTTTTGATTACTTCATGTTCTTCATATCATCTTGTTTTTCCATTGTACTTGTTTCCAATTCTGATTATTCTTCGAAGTATTGTCTCCACCTTTCCACTATTTTAGCTTCTTCGGTAATTACTTCTCCATTTTTATTGTTTTAATATTTATCTTATTATACTATTTTTCCTTTTTTAGTTGCCGTAGCGTTTCATAAAATAGTTTCTCATTTTCTTTGAACTTTTATGACCTTTTCCATGAATATACTTTAGCTCTCTTTATTTAAATTTTTAATTTTTTCCATCTTTTCTACATTCTTACGATACTTTTGTCAAAAGCAGTCAAATTGGTGGGATTGTTCCGACTATTCAAACGTTACTTCAGCCTGAAACGCCATGGTAAATTCTTCTAATATACATACTTTGTATATACAGGGTGTCCCATGCGCCATAGAGCAACAGGTGATAGTAGATATCAAAATAAGAGAATTTAGTTAATAAATGTGTTGGTAAGTGTTTGTTATTAAAAAGATACAGAGTGTTGAAAGTAAAACAAAATTTTCGAGAAATTAAGATAAATTGAAAACGGAAGATATCAGGTTCAAAATCGGGGTAGTTGGGTTTTTATCTATCAGCAAATCCGAATTTGATATTAGCTTGGGCCTAGTTCCTAGAGGGCGCTTGCTACCTAAAAAATGCCCAAAATTGATCATCATTTCCTAACCGCGATTTAAGGGATTTGCGATTTCAGATAATCTGCGTTTACACACAAGTAAATTACAACAGTCGCGCCTAACCTAACTCAACCAGAATCATCCCAGATCGACAAATTTATCAAAGAACTTTCAATCAGATAGGCGAAACAAGTTTGTTTTATTAGAACACTCTAGGTAGACGACCGAATCATTTAACGGTAGAAGAGGAAGAGGACATTTTGGTTCGTATCGCGAAAAATCCTAAACTAAGAGTTCTCCATAAAGAAAAATGGTTTCCCTACCATTTTTCGCGCGTTCCCAATTTATTGCCACAAAATTTGCCAGCTAGATCAAAATTTTGTCAAAATCTACTATATAGCAAAAACAAAGACCCCATGTTCCTGAAAAAGATATTGTTTACTGACGAGGCAACTTTTACCAGATGCTGAATTTTTAACTGGCCAAATAATCATTATTACGCCCTGGAAAATCCTCATCTACTCAGAGAGCGACATTTCCTACACGAATTTTCAACATTTGGTGCGGCATTACCGACAATTTTTTAATTGGCCCATTTGAGTTTCCGCCAAGACTGAATGGAAATCAATACGTATACCTCTAAACTTAAGACATGACATATTTTTCTTGCAATGAAGAAAATATCTTCTCAAAGGTGAGGCGTCACTTAATAAAGCCTGCGAAACTTTCAACACCTATAGAAGTTAGTTTCAAAAAATTATTTTAAATAAAGTCCGTTGTATTTTTGACATATTAATGTTTTTTTTCCTAGTATTCAAGGCACAGTTTGTGAATTGCATATTTTTTAGCCATCAACAAGATGTGCAATGAAATATTCGAACACGAATATCTCGCAAATGGCGTGAGATATCCATATTGATGAAGTGTACCTTTTTTACGTGGAAATTATGATACTTCTTTATTTTAAAGTCAGAATATTCCTAGCTAAATAGGGCAAAACATATGAGCGAGTTAATTCCTCACAAAGTAGGTAGCAAGAACCCTCTAGAAACTAGGCTCAGCCTAGTACCAAATTTGGATTTGTCGCCATTACAAACCCAACTACTACGATTTTGAACCTGATATCTTCAAGAGTTTTTAAAAAATCTCAATTTTTCTCATTTTATTTAGTTTCACTTTCAGCACCATGTATCTTTTTAATGACTAACATTTGCCAACACATTTATTATCTAAATACCATCCTAAGTACCATCCTAAATACCAATACCTAAGTACCATCCTCAAAAATTAAAACAACAATTAGCATTATTTTCTTTCTCAGTTTTTGTGAATTTTCTTGTTGTCTTCCAGAGGTTTTTGTATTATCTATATTTTGAATAGGCCCGTTTCTTGCCGAATATATTTTCTTATAGTTTTGCAAAGCTCAACGTACTCGACCTTGCCACAAAGACTTCCTGCATTCTTCATTGACCATTTATCTCTTAGTGAAACATTTATCTTCTAGAGCTATTGAAGCAGCCGTTTCAAATACATTGTAAGCGATTTGTTCATATTAATTTTTAATTTGCATTAGGACATTACTTCCGGGTCTTGCAACACCGCAAAGTGGTCCGACAAAACAATCTCAAAATAGCTGTCCCTCCCCAGCAGCTTCACAGAATCCACTTTTTCCCTTTTTGGTCATTTTTTCGCGCTCTTCTCGGCTTAAGACTAAAAACCGGTCTTGGGGAAGGCTGCCTGACCTTTAGGGGGCGGCTGAAGAAATGAGTAATTATTACATGGAGCACACAAAAAAGGCTTGTTTTTGAATAATTCTTGTATTTTTTGTATCCACTGGCAATTTTTATATTACATATTAGGTACCTACCTATAGGGCTTGGACGGTTTCGCGCAGTTTAACTGCTCTTCAGCTGATTTTCGAATGTTCAGCACAAGCTCGACTGGTAACGGTTTTAGGCTAAAAACTAATCTTGGGAGACGTGTAGTACGGAAAAAAAATTCAAAAACCTCCACGAGCCCACTTCCAACTTTTCATTGTTTCGATTTCCTCAAAATGTAATATTTTTTTCTCTCCTAAAAAGGAAAATAATTTTATTATAATCGAAAAATTGTTGTTAATACTATTTTAACAGGAGTTATCTGAAAATCCAAGTTTATTAAGATCTGAAGAAATTGATTCCAATACATCATTTTTCATCATCTGATCTAATTAAATTAATAAACCTTACAGTATTTCATTGTCAAAAAGCACAACATCAATTAGAGAATAGTAAATAACTATATAAATTCCTTTTTAAATGGTAGCCTGACAACATAATCATTTAATTTATATTCTTCAACAAGAGTTCGCCGCATGAAAAAACTGTATTTGTGTCTAACCTAAGTAAAAAAATTATCCTTTATTCGAATACTCTGCTTGCATAAAAGGCTTCCGAATTTCTGTAAAGGACAAAGACGTGCCGAGTTTGATAAAATCGCTGCGGAGCTTGCGGGAAAAAATATTCAAATAATTTTTGTCCTTTCTGCTGCTCTGTTTACTTTATATGCCGTGCTCGTAAAAAAAGGCTTATATTGGGTTGGTTTGCTTAGAAAATTGGAGTTATATTCAAATGGTGTTTAGTTGAGGATACTTTACGTTTAAATTAAATTTTCCTCCTAAAAAGGTGGGCTAAATTCGCATATATAATTTTTCGGCGGCAAAATTAATGAACAAGGAATTAGAAAGTCAAATAATTGGAGCAGTAAAATTTAAAAATAATTAGATTCCACAAAGCATCGGATTGTTTTATGAATTTTGTAGAAAAAATACCAATAGATGTTATGATACCAGAGGTTTCAATAAAATCAAACTAAAGTAATTTCAGGATATTAGATATTGGGTTCCTCTATTATCATCACTTTTATTATGTTTCGTATCCTTCTATCCGCCAGTTTGATATTTCATTTGGTTTTCCATTCAACTTTGTTTCTTTTCCACTTTATCAATGTTTTCTTTTATGAATGTCCAAGTTTGTGAGCCGTAGTAAGGACAACACACGCGCTAGTCGACAACTTTAGTTTTTAGATATTGGGGATATTTATTATATTTTAAGATAAACGAAATATTTTCGAATGCCTTCCATGTAAGTCTTGCTCTTCTCTTTATTGTTATCGTTTGGTTATCTCTAGTTAGTTTTATAATTTGAACTATATGTATTCTCGTTAGCTCTTTTAAATGATTTATCATAATTATTATTTTGTTATAGTTAATTTTTAATTCCATCCTGTCTGTCACATATTTAGTTATTAAATCATTTATTGTAGGTTTTCTTTTTATCTGTTATCATTATATCATCTACCTACCTTAGGTGTCTTACTCCTCGTTCTTTATCAGTTTACTGCTTTAATATTTTCCATTAGTTTGATGGTCATATTTGCTTCATCGTATATTTTGGTAAGCAAGTCGTATATATGTGATAAATTCTGCTATTTTGTAAAGAGTTCTCCACAACCCATTGTTACACGCTATAAAAAGCTTTTTCAAAGTATTTAAAACCTATGTGTAAAGGAAACTGATATTCATTTACTTTTTCAATTAGAACTTTCACGGTCATAATGTAGTCACATTTGTTTAAGCCTTTTCTAAATCCAGTACCGGTTGGTTCATAAAGGTACGTGGGAACGTGCCCTACCAAAAATTAAAAAATGAAGTGGAAAACAAAATTTCAGAATTTATATTAATTTATTTTCTCTTCTGTCTATGATCACGATTCTTGCGGCTTCTATAGTCTAACATCCATAATATCATTCGCGGTAACGAAATAGTTCGTGGGTTGTCGAAGCGCACCGATTAAAGAACACGTGCTTTGGGTACAGACAAGTTTGTGCCGTCGCTGTTTTCTTTAATAGCGCGTGCGAAAAACAAAGACAGCAATGCATTCCTTCTCTAGTAACCCGGAAATTAAACGCATTTATAACGTCATATCTTAGGCGCTGCGCCATTCTCAATAGTCAGGTGTTTTTCGCCATCGCGCTCTTCGACTTTTCGAATGGTTGCAAAGTGATTGTTTTGAGCGATTACTATAGTGAGGATGAATTCAATGTAATATATGAATAGAAATAATGTCACATTAAGATTTGAGGACCGAATAGACATCCTAAGCATTGACGTCAGTGGTCGGCGGAGCTTATCGAACCTTTCCAAACAAAGAAAATATTTATTGATATTCCCATAAGAGAATTTGTGTTAGTCATTTTCTTCTCTTTACAAGTTTAATAAGCAATTTCTCTCACAGTTTCGTAATCCTCAAAGTTCATTTTCATTTAACATATTTGAATTGACTAAACTTGAAGAGATTTCTTCTCGACGCACGTTTCACTAATCATATTAGCATCGTCAGGAGTTGATTTATTTATTAAATGCTAACATGGTTAGCGAAACGTGCATCGAGAAGTTCAGAAAAGTGATTAGGTGTTTAGTGGTAAATCTCTTCAAGTTTAGTGTTTCACACCAAAGGGTCCAATAGTAGAATTGATATTTCAATTGCTCGTAAAACGTTATTATTCGAACCTTTTTTGTGGGGAAGTAAATTTAAGGTTATGTAACTTTGTCCTTTATGAGCATCAATTTTAGTTTTTTGGGAGGATTTTCAGATATTCTGTTGAATTTATTATTGGTAAGTTGTTTTTTTACAGAATCTGTTTTAAAAATTGTATTGACAATATCGGTGTTTCTGTTTTAGTTCTGGTGATGTGTTTTGTGTAAACATTACAGCGAACAAAAAAATGGGTAGATTTTTTACATTTCCTGTCGCTTCAACTGAGCGAAAAAAGGGTTAAAAGTTGTAAGGTAATATTAAATATTTATAAGATAGCGCAACTTAACTGGTGAGGAATCTACAACGATCATAGAGAATCGCAGAAAGAAACGGAAATTTACTGACAAGAAGGACACCAATCCGAATGTCAGGAGATGCAAGAAAAGCAGTGATACCTTAAGCATACAGGTTCATGAACGTTTTAGTTTCGATGTGTGAATGATGATGAACGTTTTAGTGTTCGATGGAAACCTAACTGTTGCACATTTTTTTGAAACTGAAAAATTTGGTGAATGTCAAGTCGTCTTTCCAAAAGAAGACATTAAAACTGTGTGTAGCCTGTTTGCAAATGTAAATTACTTAAAATTAAAAAATGAACTGTCAGTAACATTACTGACCGTATGCACATCATACGGGACGATTTTATGAAACACAGAGGTTTATCCAAAACAATTTAACATCAACATTTAGTGAATATGTGGAATTGCTGACTGTTTTGTGTACCGTCCCTATGATGACTGTGGAAAGCGAACGATGTTTCTCTGCCCTCAAATGAATCAAAACATTTCTAAGAAACGCTATAGACCAGGAATCGCTGAAGTTAATTTCAAATGTTAATGATTAAGTCATCGACTACTTTGCTGCTCAGAAATTTAGGAGGATGGTAATGGTAAATTTAACAAAATTTTATTACCTATTTGAAAATGTGATGTCTGAGAGTTACAGTGGTATTTTTACACTACAAAGTGTGTGTATGATTCTAAGACGCAACTACTTTGGTTGCGACGCATTTCTCTATCCCCATTCTAAAATTTGGTTATATGTGCCTAACATTTTCTTTCCCACGAACCGCCGCTGCCTAAATCTAGCTTGTTCCCGTG
The DNA here is from genome assembly GCA_031761425.1 of Cosmopolites sordidus. NCBI lineage: Eukaryota > Metazoa > Arthropoda > Insecta > Coleoptera > Curculionidae > Cosmopolites > Cosmopolites sordidus. The sequence goes on along the minus strand of JARFXV010000402.1, from coordinate 232,108 downwards.
ATTACTAGCTGCTGAATTTAGATCAAGCTAAATTAATATAAATTAATCTGTTTGTTAATATATCGGGTAGACTAAACTGTTATACATCACTTTTCGGTCTTTTTTCTTGAATACTATTACTGTCAATGCCTTGTTTCAGCTGGCCGGTATCGTCGAGAATGTGTAATACTTCCGTTGTTACTTTGTCTCCATTCTTTAATATTTCCGCATTTTTTCATCCCTTCATGGTGATTTGTTATTTTTTTATTTCTATTAGTATTTTATTTATCTCATTCTTACTGGTTTCTAATTGTGTATCTGCATTAAGATTTTTTATTGTTCTTTGTAAGTGATTCAGGATTTCTTGCGGTAATATGCGTTCTGTACTATTTAAATTTGAGTAGTATTCTTGCTTTATCTGAATAATTTCCTTTATGTCTATATTATTTATGTGTTCTTCATAGCTGTAGTTTCTTCATAGGCATTTTACATTTTAATTTTGTTCAACCACTCTTACTACTTTCAGGTTTTGTACTGCCCGTTTACTATCCTTAATGTTTGCTCTGCTAATAATTTTATCATTTTTTTGTGTACTCTATCCTGATTGTTTTGTTCTACCCGCGTTTATCTTTTGATCTTTTGTTCATTAAATTTTAATTTGTCGAGATAAATAGGGTCTGATACATTTTATGTTTCACCTCCTTACCTCCAGTAATGTCTAAAAATTAAACGGCGTTTAAAAAAACTGAAATCGGTTCCCTCTCGTAACAGACAGAAAAGTAAAAAAAGAGACTGTTTATTTTAACTCGTTGCTCATTTGTGTTTTAATGCACACTATATACCTCAATGCAGCTAAAATTAAAAACATTTTTATCAAGAGTGCCAATTATCAACTGCTGGTCAAGTGGTATCAGTTGCAATGACAGTGACAGAATTTAACGATATATATTTGAAACATTTTTTTATGATGCTGAAGGTAGGTGTGCTCGGAGAACAGCCCGACTTTTTAATGAAAAGCATCCGGACAAGAATATTGGACTTCAATACGTAATAAAACTTATTCAAAAATTTGAACAGACTAGGTTAGGTGTAACAAAGTGAACAAGCAGCCGAGAATTCTTAATGAACCCACACAAATTGAAATTATAAGCCATTTCGCTGTTGATCCAACCACTTGAATTCCAAAAGTCGTTAACTTAACGAATGTTCCCATTGGTTCTATACACTAAATTTTAAAGTAAAACAACTTCTTTCCTTGCAAATTTAGTATTATTCAGTAGTACAGTGAATATGATTATGACATTATTCAATTTTATGAAATAATGACTGAGAGAATCCAAAATGATCCGTGTTTAATAAAGAATATTTCTTTTAGTGACAAACCAACATTTTTCGTTATTGACTTGTAAATACATGTAACTGTAGATATTGGAATAATAACAACCTACATGTTCTTCGAAAGGGTCATAAGCATAAGGGGATTCAAAATCGATGAAGAAGAAAACCCACTATTGGATAAACAAAATTTATAATTTCAACATGACGGCGCACCACCACATTACCCATTACATGTTCGACAATGGCCGGCAAAATCTCCAGATATAACACCACTAGATTTCTTTCCTTGGCTGTCTAAAGACAGTTGTATACAAAACTTCACCGCTGGATATTCAGGACTAAGCCTAATAGTATTAGGCATACATGCAGATTACCTAATAAAGACATCTTTCAAAACGTTCGAAAAGAATTCGAGAACTATATATACTATATATACTATTGTTTAGCGTTAGCTAAACTGATGGACATTTTGAACACTTAGTAAAGTACATTTTTAAATCGTGTTTTCTAAAACTACATTGTCTTATTAATTTGTTTTTCTGTTTTAGTTAAAAAAATTTAACTCACACATAAAATACCATTTACAGTCATCCATAGTAATTTACTCTACTACTACCTATTTTTTGTTTGGATTTCCAAACAGTTTTGTTTGGATTTTCAAGATCTTTAAAATAATATATTATAAGATAGGGGTTGTCATTTAAAATTTTTGGGCACAGGTGGTTGAATGTAAGGAAGCGTAACATAAAATATAACGGACATTGGTTTTGAACTTCCCCTCGATATATAAATTAACGTGTTTGTTGTCTAAAGCTAATTTTCATTGCTAAAAGAAGTAATGAGTGTAGATACTTTTGAAATGAAAGCATTTTATATATATATATACACACACACACACACACACATTATTATCTTTGACTTTTTCCATATCTAATATTTGTACATAGGATATCAAATATGCTGTTAATATGTATTTTTACATTAACAGGTCTGTGATCGCTGCATATCGCTTAACGATTAATTACTGTTAAATTCTTAAGAATGGCTCTTTGTGTAGAAAGTCTATAAACAATTTCTGTGTTGAAATTTTTAGACTTACCCATACCCACTTTCTCTACGGTTTCTACTGAAGACTTTATAACATAAATGTATTTATTAAAGTAGATCCGCTGTCATTTCTTGTATCATAGTCGTACTTCTCTATTCTTGACTTTTTTCATTCATGGGAAATTCCTCATTATGTGGATTAAGCAAATTTTCTTTTATTTCAAAGCAATTGGCGAAACAAAAGCTTAATCAAAAGGTTTAAAAAAATAGTTATTTCTTCTTAAAAAATTAGTGCGTAAACTTGCATGGGTTTAAGATGTGTTTAATAATTCGGTAATCCTTTTACTTATAATAAATTCTATTCCATTTTTACTATCTGTGATATTGACTCTAGAAAATTGAATTTCTTTATTTATGTTTCTTTCAGTTTTCGAAAGTTCATCTTCTAATCTGTCAATGTTTGTATCTGCACTCACTGATTGTATGTTATGAAAATACATATTTCTTGAATTCTTAATATTGATTTGATTTTGATACATTTGTCAGCGCATGTTTTTTCTTTTCATAATTCGCGCCAGCACATACTCACAAACTTCGTTAACTGCAATAATTATATTATCAAACTGTAATATATACAAATAAAGGGTGTCGCAATAGGTACTTCAAGATTTTAATTCAGCGCCGTTTTTCAAAGACTTAACCTAGACATATTATATCTCGCATGTGTCATCTAGAGACTAAATCGCCGTAAGTTAGCAAATTTTATCTTTGATTAATTCAGAAATAATGCAGAATTGTGCAATTAAATTATGTTTTCCGACGAAGCTCATGTCCACCTCATACCCCATTATTTTTGAGCATGTGGTGGGCATTATAGGCTCGAGGGGTTATAGAACTATTTTTCCTGAAAATGACGACGGTGAAATACATATTTTTTTTAATTTTTATGCATCGGCGATACTTTTAGAGATCTTTTGTTTATTCTGTGGTACAGCTTTCCCCCTTTTTTTTTCTTAACATTTTTATATTATGTTTATATTATGGCGAACTTAAGTATAATATTTTCGTTTTAAATTAAAAATGCTTACCTAGATTTTACAATGTTTGAGGCAATGTATTGGCAGATTTCTAAATATTGCATCTAACCAGCTCCAAATTTTAGAAGTAAAAACTTTTTAGTTCACACCCATAAATTTAATGTCTTGATAAATGAAATTTAATGAAAATACCTCAGTGACATTTATCCAACTTATGAATTAGCAATGCTTTTGTACATTGCAAATTTTCTTTTTTCATTTTATAATATTTTTCCTTTACAAATCTTGCCCTTAAAAATTAAAATATTCAAAAATATTATAGGCTCTTGATAATATGACTCATAGTTTAATTCTTCCATTGGGACCATTGGTGTCAAACAGTCAATTCAAAAAACAATTTCTCGACACGCTTTTTGCTAACCAGCATCATCTGAACATAATTCAATATAATTCATTGAATAATGGACATGATTTAAATATGGAGATGGTGATTGTGTATAGGTGTCGCGTTTGCTTGCCACGGACCAGAAACCAGAATATCGAATCACTTCACACGGATATTTGAAAGTATATCAGCGAATTTCTCCGGTGATTCATGACTACTGATGAACTGGAATTCATTGCTACATTCATTACTAACGAAAAATTGACTCAAAATTGTTTGCACCCATTGGCCGCCGTTGTAACAGCGAAATTGGTTAATTTGCTCTAGGAATTGAAACTGCATCCACTCTATTCTCAGGATTTGGCCCTCTTCAACTTATTTCTCTTTCCAAACATAAAGAGATGACTAGCTGGAAAAGAAATTGATATAGAATGAAGAGATCATCGCCGAAACAAAGGAATATTTTGCAGAGTTTAACAATTTGTATATTTTGGAAGTACATAGTAATATTGGAAAATTATTCAGTAAAGTATATTGAGCTAAAATGAGACTACATTAAAAAACTAATCGATCTTTTCATGCTGAAACGTCCGTGCAGAATGTATGTATTATTTCGTATGTATTATTTCGATGTTGATCATCTCAACAATCAATTTACGATCAGCGACACAATATCATGGATTTTGTTGACCATTTCCTCAGAAGTGGACTCGTGCTGGTTTGACTCAGTACACTACTTATGCACTATGAAATATAAAGAAGTTTAGTACATGTTTTCAATTGTTTTTCGGTTTGCGCGATGCTTTTTTCACATAAAAAGTAGTGTTTATTCAATAAATAAATATTGAAATTCATGGAGCGTTAGTAGGAAGGAAGCCACTTTGCATAGCATAGCAATTACATAGCCCACTATCGCAAAAGTATCTAAATTTGTAGTCTATCTTCGGATGAACAAATAAAATATATTTTTTATGAAATAACATTAGAAGATGCTTATTGTTTATATAACAAGAAATTACCACTTTATTTCACATGGTGAGTAATATACTTCGTTTAATCGTTTTCTATTTAATATTTAATGGTAGTATTTATATTTAATATTTAATGGTTGTCATCAATCATCATGACAATCATTGCTTCCTAAATGTTTTCGAGTCAAAACCATTATTAATACAATTTTTTATGAAAATAGCTTATAAAGATATTATTTTGTCAGAATATTGAAAACAACTTAAAGTTGCCGTAATTATGTAGACATATATTGCGGTGAACCTCTACCATTTAGCAAAAAAACAACCTAAATTATAAATTAAATATACTTTGAATATATTGTGTAGTTATATAACATCATTTATTAAATATAAATTACACAAATGTTTTATAGCTAAGTAATAAATTTAATGAAGATTTTTGAATATTATCTCCGTTGGATATTACTAAACCTTTTGCTATAGTAAAAATAAACTTTACGGATGAAAAAGGAACATAGACAGATGGTTTAGTTTGAATATATAATGAACATTTTGAATCATTTACTAAGAGTTTCCATTTCTGTCACTTATGTGTCTTTCTCAATAATCTTAAAAAATTTATCGAAATATGAGATCACTTTATTGAAATGTTTGTTAAACAGAATTACGAAAATGAATACTAGAAACAGAATACTAAAAATATTTTGAATTTTTATAGTAAAAATATATAATTTTAAACTGTATAGTCCTAATGATGTTCTGTCATGTCAGCTTTTTGCTAAAATACTACGTAATTATTTAAGATATAGGTTTTTAAAATAATAAATAAGTTTTCCCCAATATACTGAAGAATTTGTATAACTTCGAATAAACAAAACCTCCACCAATGAAAACAAAAATGTTATGTAGTACCAGAAGTAAGTTTTATACAAACAACTAGTCAAAATGAACAAACAAATCCACAAACACAATTGCTCCAAATAGCAATAACAATCAATAGACAAGCAACATCAGTGAGTTAAAAACAATGATGAAATAACAAATCAGACAAATGGGGACTATAACGAACATCTTTGACATTCTTAAAAAAAAATTGCTTTAAAATCTACTAAAAGTGCGTGTATAAAATTACAGTAATTTTTGCCACCAGGCACAATTACAAATTTTACTTTATTAAATCATCATTAATCAAGATTAATCATCCATATGGCTCAACATATTGTTGAACAAAGAAGAAAGGAAGACCAGTGGAAGAAAGTATAACAACAGCGAATATATCAGCAGTTTACTGCTCCCCTAAAAACATTATATAAAAAAGAGGAATACAGTATATATTTGCAGGTATTAGACAACCATTTTATTTCTGGAATAAACTTCAATACCAAGCATCAAAAGGGAGACTCTAAAATCGCTAATACAGAGGGACAAAAAATATTTTCAGCTATGAAGTAAATAATATTGACTTTTTGTCAACAAATGAGCTGACATACTGGCCTACAAATTATAGAAAGATACCTGATCTTATTAATGTCTGCATTATAAAATGCATAAAGAAAAGACAGAGTAAAATAAAATCATGTTTTGACCTAGATCAATCTTAATATTAATCCTTCACTCAGAAATAATTTCAATAACCCAAATGCAATACACTGTAATAACAACTCTAGCTAGAATCACCAACTAGACGAGTCTATTTATTTGAAAATTGTACTAAAAATACCACAACAAATTAGCAATGTCTCAAAAAATTACGAAATCCATACATGCAATTGTTTGGAATTCAACACCATTCGTAAAATCAAAACAACCATTAGAGAAAAAACCTTAGAGAAAAAATATTAGAAAAAAGACGAATTCGAAACCGATGGCAAAATAATCGGACACCGCAAAACAAAGAATTTCTAAATAAAACCGCTAATAAACTGGAAAAACTAATGTTTCACACTAAAAATGGAGGTACGTAAAACTATCTAGACCAGCTGGCATCGAATGAAGTAAATCATTACCAATTATGGAAAGCCACAAAAAAATTTAAAAAAACCTCATTTAGAACTTCGACCCATAAGAGCTAGAGGATGGCAAAAAGTAATAAATAAAAAGCTGCTGCATTTGCAGATCATGTAAATGTATTTCAACCTTTTACTTGTGAGATACCTAAGCAACACGAAGGGAAATCGTCAAATTCTAGTAGCACTCTAACAAATGTTAGTACCAATGAGAAGTATCACTGACTTGCAAATTAGGTTTGTTATCAAAAACGAAATAAATCCAAAGAACTTTGAGACTAATTACAAGAAAAAAATTACAAGAATTACCAATTCGTGCAATTAAAGCAATTACGCAAATTTTTATTGCAGCAATTAGGAGTGGATACCTTCCAAATAAATATAACGTAATACAAAATGATCGCAAAACTTGCGAAGTAACTGCAGAAATTATTTCTCACAGACCTTCTTTTCTTGAATATTAGAATTCGTAAAAAATACAAAAATTATACACGTTTTACCAATTTGGTGACACAAACATAGTACGATTTAACAAGCTGTCAAATTAGTAGACAAGATAAATAAGTGTAAGGAAAACGATTTCATGTCAAAATCCTGAAATTGCATAGAGAAATTTTCAAAATCATCTAAATAAAATACAGCTATGGCTTAAATAGTCAGGAATAAAATAAATACATACAATACATTTAGAATCAGATAGAGCAACTATCCTGCTGTTTCCTTTAACGACAAAAACCATGTAGACGTCGAATACTTGGATATGCATCTGGGCAGAAATTTGACTTGTACATAGAGAAAATTGCATTAAATGATAGGAAGACTATTTCCATCACATATTAATAACAAACTGTTAATCTATAAAGCGATACTAAAGCCCCACTCTGATATAAGTAGCACATCATTGGTATATAGCAACAATTCTAGAATAAATAATTTATATGCACAAATATCGTCATTCACAATAGTGTCCAGTAAAGGAAGAAATCGCAAAGTTCAGTGTAAACTGCACTGAAAGAGTTCATTCCAATGTATTTGTGAGACAGCTTGTTCAAAGCCATGATACAAAACGTTTAAAAATACCTAAGCCAGCAGATTTACCGACTAGGTTTAAATATGTCGTTATAATTTAATATCAGCATAAGTCTCTAATAAATTTGTAGGTTAGGAAATAAGATACTGTTCATTGAACGATTCCTTTCATGTTGTTATAAAGGCAGACTAATATAATAGGTTTAGTTTGGTGCAAAAAAAATTTCATAGGTTTGAATATGTCAAATTATGTATAAGAATAAAACGTTTAGTAATCTTCTTTCATTTAATGAAAACGGCTGGTGAAAGTTATCAATTGTTTGTTGAAGCTAGTGGTAAACATGCTTTAACCCAAAAAACTTGTAAACGATAGTTTATATGCTTTAAATGCAGTGATATTTATATAAAAGATAAGGGGCGTCCAGGACAGCCGAAAAAGATTGTAGATGCAGATTTGCAAGTATAATTGGATGAAGCCTCAACTAATACATTGAAACTATTGGCAGAAGCATTAAATGTTGCATTGCGAAAGATCCAAAAAGCAGGAAATGGGTTCCATATGGATCGAAGGAAAGAGATATTGAAAAACGAAAAACCACGTGTGAAATTTTACATGCCAGACAGAAAAGATTTTATACATTGAGTTGTGACAGGTGATGAAAAGTAGATCTATTTTGATAATCCAAAGAGCAAAAAATTACGGGTGGATCCAGGCCTGCCTTCACATCATCACAATCAGTGTGCAATATATATAGGAAAGAAGGCTTTGCGGTGTATTTGGTGGGATAGTAGAGGAGCTGTGTATTACGAACTGCTGAAATCTGGTGAAACGATTTTTTGGCGATCGATGGTAAGCGAAAAAGTAATTTTTCAACATGACAATGCTCGACCCCATGTTGCCAAATGTATAAAAAACTATTTGGAAAACGTTAAGTGGGACGTCCTACCCAACCTGCCTTATTCACCGTACCTCACCGCACCCCCATCCGAGTACCACTTATGTCGATCGATGCAGCACGGACTTTCAGAACAACACTTAGATTCTTACAAAGAAGTGAATATTTGGTGTGATGAATATTTGGCATCAAAAAAACAACTGTTTTATTGGTGCGGAATCAATTCTTTGATAGAAAGACGGTACAAAGTAATAACTAACGATGGCCAGTACTATAATTATTAAGGTAATTTACTTTGTTATGGAAATAGGTGCTCAAATTTTGCGAAAAAATCGACATTATTAACCGAAACACCTATTAATTATTGTCCTTTTAAAATAAAGACAGATTATACGAGGTGTTTAAATAAAGTAATGAGACTGGTGGCTATCGTTCGATCTGGCAACATCGTTGGCTTTCTTCTTGGAGAGGACGCAGACCAACTTCAGATGCATATTCAGCCACGAGTTTGAACTTCATGGAGTCATTTAGTGGTCTGTGGCAATTCTTTTCGTAAAGCGGATTTTTCTCGTGCGTTCTGAAATAATGTGATAAAAATTTTGAGCAACTGTGCTGTATCAAGTTCTATTTCAGACTTAAACACAGCGTAACGGAAACGTTCGCAAAACTTTAACAAGCCTACAAAAACAATGTTTAGTCAAACACCCTGGTTTTCGGCTGTTTTAAGATGTTCTCAGGTTGCCGAGACTCAGTTGAAGATGAACCTCAGAGCGGTAGAGTAATAGGCAAATAGCAATAAGCAAATGGCAAAAAGTGATCAAAATATGCGCAGAATCCTGGATGTTGTGCAATCTGATCGTCGGTTGACGATCAGAATGATCATACGATCAGAGAATGTTCATTCGATTTTGACCAAAAAATTGGAGGTGAAAAAGATCTGCCCGAAATGGTTCCGTAAAACATTTCATAAGATCAAAAGAACAACAGGAGGGAAAATGTCTTGACTTTTTGGGTGTGCTAAGTGTACCACAAAACTTACAGCGCCCTGTTATCGAAATTATTATCAGTGGCGGCTCGTGAAGCGAAGTATTCCACCATTTATCCCAGTAAACAATTTTTCTGAGCAAAACATCATATTTTAAATCCGTTTAGTTTCTTTCCTTTGACTCATTTTAAGATATTATTAAAAATTTAAATCTCCATGTAGAAGAACGTCTGTCAACCCATCACACCAAATAATATGTATAAAAATTCCATCCTCCCGCTACAATTTTTACATCGTTGGTCGGACGTTTACCTCCAGCGACCATACGCCAGTCCATTTATCTCGTCGTTAGCATCACATGTTTTATTGGTTGCCAGAATTCGGGGGTTTAACTGCTTTCTAAAACATGTGATTTGGACATAGATTCCCTGCGACCGAGGGTATCGGTAATTAGTTTTAAATGCTGATTTAACGAGTACGAAGCGTTTGATATGTCTCGCGTCGCATATTTTGTTAGCCTTGCGAATACATGTTTTGATTTGCGATTTGCTACGTGTGTAACACTGAGTAGTAGTTTTTAAATAAAAATAATCAACTTTTAATTGCAAACATCTCTGATTTAAAACAGTTAATAATGACTAATTTAAGTTTTTTTTTTCGAACTTTTTCGGTTTTTTTCCATTGATTTGCAGTTACCATAAACTGTTTGAATGGTTTACTCTTCGGAAAACTGTAAGTCCTATTTATTTATTTCTGTATCTGCGCAACAAGCAACAACCCATTCTCCAATGTCCTCGTAGTAGTAACAATAGAGAAATTTAATTCCTGGTTCACCTTCTGTATAGGGCTTCAATAGCTCAAAAAGTAAAAACGAGGAAGGAGAAAGCAGAAAAAATCTTTAGCAGCACTATTTTCTTCTACGCCATCCCACTTTAAAAACCCACGAGCCGCCACTGATTGTTATCACTAATTTTCAGAACACACTGGCAAAATTATCTTTACGAAAATAATTGCTACGGACCACGAAATGATTCTAGAAAGTTCAAGCTCGTACAGAAGACACATAAGATATTGGTCCGCCTCTCTTCCAAAAGGAAAGCCAACATTTTCGCCAGATCGACTGCTACACCACCATTATTATTACGTTATTTACACACGTAATAAAAAAAATAAAGTTTTGAAATGAAATATATACCTAATAGTACGGGACGTAGCTTGGTATTTTTGCCAGGAATTTTATACCGAATAAATTTTATTTTTAGTAGTTGGTTGATATTTAATAATCAGTATAATGAGCGTCAGTTACCGCATCCACGGTGGAGTCTAAGATAACAGCATGTGAAAGTTGTAAAAGAATAATTATGCTACGAGTATTTTCATACCGTGTTGAAACGTATAGGATGATTTTTGAGATTATTTTCAACGAAAAAAATATCATCAGCTGTATTAAAGATTGGGGATTATACGTCACGGGGATGAATTTGTATATTTTAATAATATTAATGGTTGTTAACAATAAAATTACTCTATATTTCAATTTCAATAAGTATTATATTAATTTAATATAAGTTTATTTGATATAATATATATATATATATATATATATATATATATATATATATATATATATATATATATATATATATATATATATATATATATATATATATTATTTACGTATGGGCCCTGGTGGACCACGCGAAGTACAGTTAGGGGCGTTCGTTGTTGTTAGCCTTCCTTCGCGCGTATACTAATTTCATTCTTTCGCTATAAACTTTTTTCCCTCCATCAGACCAAGTTGTTCCAGTTCCAGTTCCTTGTGTCTGAAACAGCCTCTATCCTGAACTTCACTTTGTGTAATATTTGCTGATCTTAGGTCCTCTTTAATTGCAGCAATCCATTTAATTATTTCTATTTTAACTCTACTGCTATTTTCATAAAATTCAACTATTTGTCTAGTTAGTCTACTCGGATTCATCTGTTTTATGTGTTTTGTGTGTAAAACTTAAGTCTTCTTTTTCTCATATCGCTATGTATATCTGTGTATTGTATGATTTCTTGGTTTTCTCGAAGTCGGTATGTTGTGCTATTTATTTCTTTGGGGCCTAAAATTTTTCTTATGATTTTTCTTTCCTTGTTTTCAATGCCCTCGATGTCTCTCTTTCTACTCAAAATGAGTGTGTCTTCCCCATATAGACATTCTGACTTAGTAACAGTGTTGTAATGTCTCAGTATTGTGTTTTTAGATATGCATTTTTTGTTGTAAATATTTTGTGTAAGTCTCAATGTCGTTTCCATTTTTTGACATCTACCCTTATTGGCCGCATTTCCAACCTGTTTTCCATGATTATTTCACAGGATAGAGGCTGTTTCAGACACAAGGAACTGGAACTGGAACAACTTGGTCTGATGGAGGGAAAAAAGTTTATAGCGAAAGAATGAAATTAGTATAGGCGCGAAGGAAGGCTAACAACAACGAACGCCTCTAACTGTACTTCGCGTGGGTCCACCAGGGCCCATACGTAAATAATATATATATATATATATATATATATATATATATATATATATATATATATATATATATATATATATATATATATATATACATATATATATACATATATATATATATATATATATATATATATATATATATATATATATATATATATATATATATATATATATATATATATATATATACATATATATATATATATATATATATATATATATATATATATATATATATATATATATATATATATATATATATATATATATATATAATCTCCAGTGACTGGTTACTGGTTATATGCGCCAAACGACGGGAAGTCGGCGACACTTTATGCTGTAAATGATGAGTTTTTAATAAATTTTTCATATTAGTTAAGTTCATGTCCTTTTTGAATTATATTATTCTATACTGTAGAATCAAGCAATCTTAAACTGGAAAGGTCTCACTACTTCAACTTATCGCCCCCAAAGATTTTTCATATTAGTATATAGATTAATATCGTTTTGAAATTATAAAGAAAAAATGTATATTCATAAAAAATGATAATTAAAATCCTTTTAATGCTAAATATTATAATTTTTTATTTTATTAATACATTTTAACAATATACAACAAAGCTAATCTTTACTGGTACAAACATTATAGATCGATTTCTTCATTGACTATTCTGTAGTATCTGTCTCATATTCATCATTTCTCTCGTCAACTATCATCGGAGCTGTCGATGATGACATTTCTTTCTCTCTCATTTTCCTCTGCACCATCTTCTTCGGCATTATCGGATAGTTTAATTTCGGCACTTTCCACGTTTTCTGTGAAAAAAATAGTACAAATATTAAAGCTATATTACCATTATTTTAATTCAATTTCAATCTGTTATAAAAATATTTAAGTTAAGAAAGTAGCAGCAGGGTTTTCATCAATGATCGTTACGGCAGTTATTGTCGGTGGTACTTGATCACCGTCAAACTACTTGTATTGATTACAAAGTATATTTACTGTTTTCTTTTCTACATCCATACTCTAGGGGTGATAACTTCGATGGAACTGACTCACGAGCATGACTCCAAAGATATGCTATTTATGATGACCGTAGTATATCTTGATACAGCTCCGATTGACATGGAAGAAATATTGCTCCGTTAATTACCGTATTTACATTGCCGATTGGTTTTAGACTATACATTATGCACACAAATTTTTCAATTTTTCTTTGAAGTTCATCTATATTAGAGTCGTGTATATTTAATATGTCTGTAAATGCTTTAATCTAATTTTCTTGGTTTCTTAAAATATCGAAAGGTTTTTTACCCTCTTCTATAGAAAGCGAGATTGAAGTCATATCCTTTAAAGGCATGAAATCCTATCTCTCAATATGATTCATATTCCTTAGTAGCATCACTAAATTTTTTGTATCTAAAATATCTGTATCTAAAAATATCTAAAATATCTGTATCTAAACATACTATTATATAGGAGGTACATGGATATAGATAAAACAATCTTGTGTTGTCCAGCATGCAATCGAACATGACCACAATATAGACCTTAGTAACTTACGACTGGTGATTTTTTTTTTTTGGAAATAAGCCTTTTTTAATTTAGGAAGCCATCCTTCCAAAAGTATAAAATGATTTTATACTTCCCTTCTCTGCAATATAGCTGATTTTTTCGTAGAAATTATCTCCAATAAATTTTTGCAAGCTATGAAAATACTTGTATTATAATTTTTTTTCAACAACTTTTACATGCTGTTACTTTAGACTGCTTCACTACTAAAGTAGCTGCAGATCAGATTACCTTAACATGTAGCGCCATCTCCAGGACTATAATATAATTGAAAAACCACTACAGTGGTGTGAATTGTGAAAATTTGCAGTATTTTTGAAATATCTCAAAATAAGCTGCCAACTAATTCTAATTAAAAAGAATATTATAAAGTAATAAACTATAATAATACCGCGGTGAATGACATTATATCAGATAGAGCTAATATATTATTTAATATACACTCTTCCTGCTAATATATTTTATACATATAATTTGGAAATCTAGATATAGTGGTATGTATTCGTAAATTATAGTTTACTATTTTTTAACCATAGTTATAAAGAAATTTAGACCCCAATTATATGGCCCGAAAATTAGTACATTATATGTACAATGTACTCTATCATTTTTAAATCTCAGTCAAGGTTTAATAATAACCACAATAACTTTCTCAATATATGTATGTGAATACTACAAAAACATTAGAATAATCATTCGTCTTTAATTTCCCAACGCGCGTTTCTCTAACTAAATATAGATCTAACTAGATCATTTCCCAGTTATCAACCATTCATCAATTTAGATTGAATCATCTCCTGATGATGCTAAAATGGTTAGCGAAGCGGGCGTCGAGAAGTAAAAAACAAATTATTTGGTATTTAGTGACATATCTCGTTGAGTTTGCTGTTTACACCAAAGGTTGAAAACAAGTAACTCATAATCAATGAGTTAAACTATTTGGGTCCAACGTTGATGGTGGGCTTTTTATACGAAAATATTAGGTTTAATATATTTTTATAAAATATCACATCAAATGGTAGAAATTACTCAGAATATTATTGTTAATGAGCATATCTTAGGCATTTAGTATCTTAGGTATATGTTAGGTATTAACATACCATATTAAGTATTAACATTAACTACCTTGTAAATGTAAACTAAGCAGGAGAAGACTAGATTTCGATTTGTGATCCGAAAATTGTAATGAGTTAAGAGGCTGACAGTTCTAAAATAAATATATACTATGTACCTCATGTTTGAGGAGTTTATTTAGTTCTAGCTCTAGAAAATAGTTTTGGTTTTCTAACTTTTAGAGTTGATCTAAAAAACTTTAGATGTAGATAGAGAACTAAGATGTAAAGTCTTGTATTTAGAAGAACTATAATATAAGACGTGAACCTGATACAAAATTATAAATGGTTGAAATGGTATAGTACATAAATCTTATTAAGATATAAAGGTATACATATTCTTAAATGAAATAATAAAAATTTAGTTAATACGATTTCCTTAATTTTTATATTTCACAAATTTCATTACACAATCAAGATATTCTTAAACTCCCTTAGATGTAAATATTTGGTATACTTTGCAATATTCAAACTTGCTTCCAAATAATAATATCTAGATCGAAAAATAAACAATACACGATATGTAACGAAAACAATTTGGTTACATATTACAGATCCCGAGTCAAGAATACCAAACCAACTATATTGCTGGAATGTTCAATATTCCTTATGACACAATGTACGATAAACGTTCTAATTAAAAGATTCTTCGACAATATTGACTATATATATTATTTAAAATTAGCACTGACAGTTTTACAAAAATTAACGGCAAATAGCCTTAAATTCAGATTCGTAAGCCAATTATAACAAAAGATATGACATTTGTTTTTTAATAGGAGATAACTTAAATTGAAAAGTGCAACTCTTTTGAGGGTTAAAAGTATAATTCAATACGATTATTCTATTTATCGATATTGATGATATATAGTTATTTTTAATTGTAGGCTGGACTTTTCAGTTTTCTTTTGATTGACACACAATACTTTTTTTCAAGAGAAAAATTTTAATTCTTAACAACGTTTCGAGGGATGTCCTTCTTATACAAAATATAGTTGCTACCTTACTACCGCCTGCTTAGCGGTGTTGTCATTGTGTTAAATTATTATAGAAAAACATACTTGCAATTTAAGGCTTAAATATGCACCCCACCTTGAAAGGCTTGTCTTTTAGCATTAATAGATATGTATATATTAATAGATATATATATATATATATATATATATATATATATATATATATATATATATATATATATATATATATATATATACATATATATATATATATATATATATATATATATATATATATATATATATATATACATATATATATATATATATATATATATATATATATATATATATATATATATATATATATATATACATATTACGGAAATCTTTCACCCATTCTCCACGTGGTGCCACCGATCGCCTTCGCCGAACTGTCAACCATGCGACGTCACGTGTCTCTGGGGACCGGTTTCTAGCCTTTCAGCCGTCATCAGCGGAGCTCTAGACGAACGCAAGGAAAGCAGTTCGGAGAGGCAATCGGGGCCAGACCAGATCAACTGGCCATTTTAGTGACGGGTCGTGATCGCACACAACTCACGCCATCATACGGCGAATGCTCGTAGCTGTCAGGACCGCTCGTAACATTCTGCCTGGGACCTCGGGTATAGTATCAGATATCGCCACAAAGTAGAGTAACCGTGGAGGGAAAATATTACAGAAATCTTTCACCCATTCTCCACGTGGTGCCACCGATCGCCTTCGCCGAACTGTCAACCATGCGACGTCACGTGTCTCTCGGGACCGGTTTCTAGCCTTTCAGCCGTCATCAGCCGAGCTCTAGACGAACGCAAGGAAAGACACGTGACGTCGCATGGTAGTGGCACTGGCATGGTGAGAATAATTGCTTTTTACACAATTCTCAGTTGGTTTTTGTGGATACAAAAAAATTAAAATTTGAATGTCTTGGATTCTTTTATACCATTTTGTTTTCAAAAATATTTTTCTAAAGTAGGTATATCATTTTCTTTTGTTTGCTCCCACTTTAGAAAAATGTTGTCATTTAATTTTCTGATTATTAGATGAATAAGTAATGTATACCACGCTTGTATGTCCCTTAAATGTTTTTCAACAATATCAATTAGTCGACGCAAATTACTGGAAGACTCTGTGGAGAACCAAGATTCATAATCACCTTTAAATGTTGGCAGCTGAGTAATACGTAGCTTGACACATTGAGAATTGACACCTGAATCGCCCGAATTACTCTCTGAAACACTACTATTTGCATTTTTCGTTCCACTATCTGCCACTAATTTAGCTACTATCGAGGCGACGTTAAAAATTATATTTTTAAAGAGTTCTCGCTCCAATATTTGTTCGTCTATATTATCCGAAAAGACCTCTATTTCTAATTGAATATTATCGAACTCGTTAATTAAATTTGAAAATCTTTCCATACGTGACTGCATTTCTTGTGCGGATTGTTGCAAAAGACCGGTACTTTGTGGTAATTGTGCGAAATAATTTAGCTTTGATAGAAGCTCTTTTACATATTAAAATGTTTCATTCTGCAATCCTTAACAAATCAATCGAAATTGAACACAAGAAAATACAATTGAACATGAAATTGAACACAATGAACACAAGAAAATAAAGGCTATAATGAAAGGACGAATAAGAGGACTCACCCGAATTTGAAGATACCAACGAGATCAAGGGTGCCGACTGGTATCTTTGAAGTTCACTGCTAACACGTGCCTTTCCAGGCCTTTTCTTTTTCTTCGGATAGTTTACTTATTAATTTACAAGGAACAACTTACAAGCAACAAGACAAGAATCAACTTAACAATAGTCTTTCTATCTTCCAAATCCGGCTATGGTATTTCTCCGTTATGCATTGGTAATACCACGTAATATTCAGTTATTGTAAAAAAAATTATTCTAAAATTAAATTTATTCTTTAAAACACTTTATTCAAATGTTTACAAAATCACTAAATTGATTCGAAGAAATTTCACAAATTTTATAATATATTATATATATATATATATATATATATATATATATATATATATATATATATATATATATATATATATATATATATATATATATATATATATATACAAGCAGTACACTATATATAACTAAAACAATTAATTGTGCACCGACCGTGAGCATGTGTCAAGAACATGTACAAAAGTTACTTTTCTGGAATGTTCATTGTTCTTTATGATACAAGTTCTAATTAAAACATTCTTCAACAAGATTTCCTTTATATATTATTTCGCATCTGCACTGCCAGTTTTACAGAAATTGATGGCAAAGCGGCAAAATTCAGACTCGTAAGCCAATTATAACGAAAGGTACGATAAGTGTTTTAGCACACCGAACACCATTTTTTTGAAACAGTTAAGTGTTCAGCTATTTTTTATGGATCTAACCGCGCTGATTTAAAGCAATAGCTATCTTGCGCGTTGAAGAATCACTGCTTCTTTTTTAACCCATTTAAAAACTAATGTGATATAGTTTAACAAAATGTAAAAAGAAATTTCCGTCACTAAGCAGATTTAAAATACTGAATGCTTATAACTATATGGCCAGTTGTATTATCACTAACTTTTATTTATGTTTTGTATTTCTTGTATTTTTCGTCTGAGAACAATAAACAAAATATTTATTGCTTATGAGAGGATCACAAAAATTTTACAAACAACCGAAGTATCTCTTTTTAAAAAATGTATATTCATTAACATCATTTTTATAGTAGGCGTTTCTAATTATTCATTTTATTTCATCAAATAACAAAGTATCAATAGTATAATATCAAATAGTAAAAATATTATTAGTAGAAATTGCTACTAATAATAAGAATATAATTAAATTGCATTTAATTTATGACATAAACTTTTTCATGTATATATTTGCCTTTAACCTGAAGCATAAATTATTAAATGCGCCCCTATATGTAATCCTCTTTATAATATCCTGTTAATTATAATCAATAATAATTGTATTACTTGTACCATATTTAGCTACTATATTATGTGAGTTATATAGTCATTTAATTAATCAATATTTTGCTATGTAATAATAATAATAAAAATAACGCTTTATTGTCTAACAGGCTAAGCCTTTATTGTCTAACAGGCTAAGCACAACTATAAGATATACGAAACATATGAAATATATACACAGTAGTGAATTCTTAAGTAAACTTATAATAAAACTGAAACTACAAGTTAATTAGCTGTGATAAAAAGACGTAACAAAAATGTCAATATCATGGATTAAAAGCCACATTTAGCACACCAGTTATATCTTTCTCTAACAGCGTCATACGCCCTCCAAAATGTAGCCAAACTTAAACCAAACAAATCAAGGTCAGGACATTTTACACGATTTACCTTGAAACAGCGATATGCATCAAACACTGAAGCTTTCTATCTCCATTCTAAAACTCAGTACAGTCAATGTGATAGTTGCAAAACTTAAGTAGAAATGTTTGGGATGCGAGCATCATACAGCTCTGCAGCTATAAAAATAAAATATTGCTATTGCAATAGAGACTGGTCATCCATACGGAATAGTGCATCTTATAACAAATTCAAGAGCCCTCTGCGCTGAACTCAGAATGATACTTTTTTATCCATAAATGTAATCCTCCAGAGTCTATCAATCGAGAATCGAGAATCATAAGTGGATTTCATTAATCTTAAAGGAAAATGTTTTGTTTACACTTGGTAATGTTTAAATGGAGCCTATTCAATAAAGACTGCTTCAACAGCGAGCGAATATCCCTCTGTACATTATGACTATCATCAATGGATCTGACCTCGCTGTATAATTTGACATAATCAGCAAAGAAAAGTACATTGTCTTTAAGGTTACCTCTAATGTTGTGTGGAGCACTGCTATAGCAATAAAAACGTCGGAAAAATATCCATTCAACTCAACATACTGAGGTCGCAAAATCAGTTTATGATCAAAGCTGTCAAATACCTTTGAAGAATCAGTATATGTCGCATCAATCTGATTTTTGCGACCCATCAAGCTGTTGACAAATTCCAGAAAGCAGGTGAGGTTTGCAATGGTAGACCATGTTGTCCAGGTATGAGGTGCTTAAGCTTAACTGTGAAGAATAACTGTGGTGGTGAATGGTCAATGCATGTTTCTAAAAGCTATGCAATCCTTAAACTTGAAGATTACCTGTTGGTGAATATATATTTCGAAAAGCTTAGCAAAATTACACAGAGTAGATATTAGTTGGTAATTATCCACGTGGCCTACATTACCAGATTTAAAGACGGGACTAACTCTGGTCCACTTCCAAGCACGAACGGTCTCGCACAATCTGACTGCTGCGGAGGTTTACGGCAGGATAACATGACCTGCACATGGCTGTAGCCACCACTTGACATGGCCGATTTATATGGTCATGGCTTTGATCGTTCCTTCATCTGTTCTCCAGGCATTCAGCTTGAGGACGGCCTAATGCCAGAAACCGGTTATATATATATATATATATATATATATATATATATATATATATATATATATATATATATAGACATGTAATATACGATATTAATAAATTGACAGATTTCCTGACATATTTGTGTATAGAGTATAAATTAGTCCGATCTTGTATAAGGTCGATAATATCGTCAGTAAACAAATACGAAAATACCACAGCTAATTATCAGAACTACAAACAAATAGCCAATTATCAGGATCTCCGCAATAAATCATTCGAACTCGAAAGCCACAAACCGGTTTGTACGTGTTCATCACTTCAATGTCTCAAACAAAATACAAGTGTTGTCATCTAGTTCGTTGATCTATTGCTAAATAGTTTGATTGCGATGAATGTTTCGTTACCGATGTACAACGCTGCGTAAAAATCATCGATCTACCATTGGTATATTTTTACGTAAACTTAAATGGTATGTCGCAGGTATGTAACGCGGCTCGGTAAAGGGCTAAATTTAAATAAAACAACGACCCAATTAGATGCCTTGTATTTTATGTGAAATAATATGCAATGGCATTAATGTTTGAAAACAATTTCGGACAAATGTCCGCCGCGGCTACTTCAGATAAAGCGCATTCTGCCAAGTCATTTTTCGATCACTTTTTCAAACAATTGAGGTCTTATGTCCGCAACTGTCCAAGTTATGTTAGCTTCTAAGGTGTCAATAGTTGCTGGTTTATTGGCATAGACCAAAGATTTAACATAACTCTAAAGAAAATAATCTAAAAAGAAAATAATCTAAAAGCGTTAAATCACATGGCCTTTGTGGCCAATCAACAGGTCCGTTCCTCGAAATCATTTTCTCACCAACTTGTTCTCTCAATAAATCGATTGTTGCGTTATAGACGTTAAGACCATCCAACGCAGATGCAAAATAGGGATAGGAGACGCAAGGCCTGATAAGGATTATAAATTCTTTATGTAATAAGTTAATAATATTAAGTCAAAGAAGTCTAACACTGCGAACTGCAACGAATTAGTAAATGTTGATCTCCATCTACATTGCCAGCAACAGCGGTGATATTTTTTTTCGGTACGCACAGTATTTTGTCTTGTTTTTATTTTAATATCGAGCAGCGTAAAAGGTGTTTGGAATTTGTCAATAATGACAGTTATGTGCACCATAAAATTCAGAAATTGCTCTATATAGTTTGGCGCACAGAATACTGATTTTGATAATGAATTTCGACGATTTGCAAGCGTTGCTCTGATGTTAAACGTTTCATAGTGATTTGCTAGACTATACTGAATAATTTTGAAACTAGAGGAGCTCAAACTCACAGTCCGTTTGACAATGACCCCTATTGTATGTTTACGTAAAAATATACCAATGGTAGATCGATGGTTTTTACGCAGCGTTGTACATCGGTAACGAAACATTCATCGCAATCAAACTATTTAGAAATAGATCAACGAACTAGATGACAACACTTGTATTTTGTTTGAGACATTGAAGTCATGAACTTGTACAAACCGGTTTGTGCCTTTCGAGTTCGAATGATTTATTGCGGAGATCCTGATAATTGGCTATTTGTTTGTAGTTCTGATAATTGGCTGTGGTATTTTCGTATTTGTTTACTGTATTTGTTACAAATATGTTAGTAAACCTATTAATGTAACAAGTCAGGAAATCTGTCAATTTATTGGTATCGTATATTACATGTCTATAGTTCACATGCTTAATGTTATAATATATTGACCTGAAAATATTGGCTTCGCTCCGATAAAACACACAATGCCGTCGAAACGATTTGAACTACTCCGACAATCACTGTATTTCAATGATAATAGTTAGATTCTGATTGATTATTTAAAATCTGGTCTTTGAGACTGAGAAATTGAGAAACTCAACCACAATTTTGAAAAAGTTCACCTTCCAGCACATTTATCCGTCGATGTACAAATGTGTTCCACAAAAACTCGTAGTGTGTTGAAACAATATTTACCCAACAAACCTCATAAATGAGGGTGCAAACTTTTTGTAATATGTGGTGTAACTGGATATGCCTACAAGTTCGAAGTTTATAGCGGACAGAAGAACAGATGCGCAGACGGCGAGCCTCAGTTAGGTACATCATCTAATATGGTAGTAGCCGGAGATGTGCCTAGCAATTAGAACTGCCGGCCGTTCTTCAAGAATTATTACACCTCGTTACTGCTTATTGAATACTTATCCAGCCGTGGCATTTTAGCTTTAGGCACTATAATGGCAGATGATAAAAAAAAATAAAAAAAAAGCCGCGCGGTACATCAATAGAACAGGTCAATAATTGCAATGGAGGTGACGTAGCTGTGGTGACTTGGAGGGACAATAAAATTGTCACTCTTACATCCTATTTCTGAACTAAGGAAATACGACAAGCCCCGAAAACAATATATTTTCGTTGAACGTCCTTTCCTTCTAGCAGAATATAATCGACGTGTGGGTGTTGACCTATTAGATTGTGTCATGGGTCACTACAAAACATGACTTTTTTTATTAGTTTTTGGATATGGTATGAGTAATTCATGGCTCTTATACAGAAGAATAAACACCAAAAACGGAAGTGCGAATAAAATTCTCTACTTTGCTGAATTCAGAGTAGCTATAGCTGAGACTTCATTTACATATATGACAGCGAACCGTATGAAGCGTTATAGTGATATTGAATGCCTACTTCAAAATAAAAAGAAGAAAAGTTCAGCTCAACATATTTTACCAAAAGAAGTTAGGTTGGACCAACACGTACACTGGCCTGTTTGGCCAAATAAAATAATGAGATGTAAGTTTCCGGGTTGCAGTGGGTTAACGCAAACTAAATGCGAAAAATATGGGGTTGCCTCATGTTTTAATAAACAAAACAACTGTTTTAAAAAAATTCATACCTCCTAACTATATTATAGTATATAGTAACAGTTTGATATAATATTGCTGTTTACAGTCAATTAATAAACCATAATAAATAATACTGTTGAAAACCGATTTTTTAAATTACTTTTCCCGTTAACAAAATCCTATTTACTTCCTAATATCGATATAATTATCAACATTAACATTCTTGCGCCGTAAATGGTTAACATTCGCACTAACAAAAATCACCCAATACATAGAAAAATATTTCAATAAAATTGTACCATACTTTGGGTCACGGTCAATTTGATTCTCTTGTATATTTAATGTCTATAATCAATCACAAATATTGTCCATTATATTGTCTATGTTAAAAATTATTTTAATGTAAACCAATTTTCTTAAATTTCATGCGCCTTTTCTATCAGCTATAACATAACATTTCAATATAGGATTAGAATATATGGTACGGAAATATAATGTCAGAAATAGGTTTGAAACTAGTAATTCCCTATTTCTTGCTTATAGGACAAAACGTTTGTTACATAGATACTTCAGAGGTTGAAAATATGTTTGACGAGTACTTTTCGAAATTGATATACAGTAATAATTACCAATATTATGCATTGGTAAAAATAAACTTTACGGATGAATCCAGAATTATAGACAGATGGTTTGCTAAAAGATATTTAAGAGCATCGATGGAGATATATAGTGATCCATTTCGAAATTTTACCAACAGTTATCAATTTTCTGACGTATTTGTCTTTCTCAATAACTTTGAAAGCATTATGGAGATATGTGATGTATTTTTAAAAGGACAAGAATACGGATACGGAACAAAAAAATTTCACTTTTTGGTAAAAAACGGATTTTGGTATAATAATAATTATTTAATGCAGTTTATGCAATTATTTTGGCGAAAGCATCAAATATTAAACTTTGTTGTGGTAATGAATAATTATCGAGAACACGTACATATTCTTTCATATCAACCTTTCCAAAAAAAACTGTTAAATTTTACGGCGTGCAGATATTTGCCAGAATCAATTATTTTCCCAAATAAGCTGAAAAATTTAAACGGATACAAAATTCGTATCAAATCATTTAATGTGGAGGATACATTTATGATGAAAAAGAATGGCGACTGTACTGGAGAAGATTGTGAATACATGAAATATTTTTGTAGATATCTTAATGCAAGCAGTAAAGTAGTACCATTCGAAAAAAAATTATCTCTTAAATATTATTACGTTACCGCAGTTGATGATGTACTGTCGGATAGAGCTGAAATATTTTTTAATGCAGTTGTACTTCGTACACGATACCAACAATATGCATCAGCTTCATTTCAATTGCTTCAGATGGAGATTTTGGTTGAAAGAGCCGAGATGATACCAGCATCTGCCAATTTATTTTATGTGTACAATCCCGAAATATGGATCTGCTGGAGTATTCTTAAAATTATATTTTCGTTTTCTTCAATTTTGATCGCAAACATTTTTAAAATCCAAACGTATGGCTTAAGGATGATTTTCATATTATATTCAATTTACACTATTATTTTTACGAGCTGTTTTCAGGGCTTAATTATCACCGCCATAACTAGCCCGAAATATATGAAAAATATTGATACACTAGAAGAATTAATAAATAGTGGCATGTCTATATATTCAGAAGGTACATGGGTTGAATCAATTAATAAAAATTACTGGAAACATTTTGTCACTATGTCTTATATTGAACAGCATGCTCGAATAGTTAACCTGAATCCTAATGGTGCTCACTTGTTGCCGACCTATTGGGTAGATATGTTACAACGAAATAAAACAGCAGATGGTATAGCCTATTCAGAAATATATCATGTTGTTAAGGAACGTATTCTAGGCATAAGTCCCCTAACGTTTCTAATCAATAGAATATCACCTTTCAGAGAAATATTTAGGGAAATAAGTGTCAGAAGACTTGCTTTTGGACTCAATTTAGATTTTGGAAAGAACAAAATAGTGACACAGAAAACTAAGAGACCAATAGTGTTAACCTTTTCTCATTTTCGAGGAGCTTATTTATTCCTTGCTGCAGGCTGTTGTTGCGCTTTTGTAACATTTTTATTTGAAATTGTAATTAAAATATATTTTAGTTAACTATAAAAATGTACTTGTAAATTGTAGTATATAATTACAATAGTGTATCAGTGAGTACATTAATATTAGATTGTTATATTGAAGAAAATGTCAATACTATTCATTAATGACTGGCTGTCACTAATATATACTTGATACAAATAACACAGCATTGAAAAATATTAATAATAACAAATAATATATAACAAATATAATACTAACAAATAATATATTTTCACAGCACTATACAGCATTAAAAAGAGATTAGACCACTGTAATCTCAGTCACAATAAAAAGAAACTATGATGAATATATGAAATATTTTTTTAAAGACGTACTAAAAATGAATCGATAAATATATCTGTATTCATCATAGCACTACAATTTACCTTTCAGTATTACCTGTAAAGCAATAAATAAATGTTGTTAGTCTTAAGTTCCATTGTTATTTCCAACATTTAATATAATAAAGTACTATATAATATGTCTATACTTTTTAACTCCTACGTACATATATATATATATATATATATATATATATATATATATATATATATATATATATATATATATATATATATATATATATATACGAACATCATTTTTCTTGGTTGCTTAACCGGGAACGAACCCCACCCATCCCTTCAACTGGATGGCATATATTTTGTATGTACTGTATACTGGATGGCATATGTTTTGTATGTATTTCTTGTACTATATAATATGTCTATACTTTTTAACTCCTACGTACATATATATATATATATATATATATATATATATATATATATATATATATATATATATATATATATATATATATATATATTAAATTTCATGTAAGTATATTTTTGTTGTTTTATTTACTTCAAACTAAACTACCCCCCCTCCCCCCAAAACTAAATCCTGGCTACGCCCGTGCATGAAAGCTGTTTTTTGCATGGATTTAAGGTTAATTCCAACTTGATGAAAGCCCTGGGCAAGATCTAAGGTGATAAAAAAGACTGATCTGCCTAGATTATCTAATATTTTGTCAATACCAGGTAGTGGGTACTTGTTTTCGGCTGGTTTCTCATTAAGCTTTGATCATTAATGTGTATTTCTGGAACAACTACACCACCTTCTTTCTTCCACCTTCTACACCTTCTTTCGACCACAATTCTAATAAACCACAAATAAATGTAATATTTTAATTCAATTTTTCGATTCGAACATCATTTTTCTTGGTTGCTTAACCGGGAACGAGCCCCACCCATCCCTTCAACTGGATGGCATATATTTTGTCTCTCGATGTTCAGACTCTTCAGGGCACCGACATATACCATACCATCAAGAATTGGGCGACCCTATCCACAGCCAACAACCCATGTTTTTGCCGACGTCCCGTCGGATGCTGTATATATGTAGTGTTAGATTTTCTTGGACTGTGTCCAATGATACAACAGTAGCTGAGTGTAATCATACACCCAACATAATTGGTTTCGTTTTTGAAAATCGGTCATTCAAATCATAGTTAGTTAAATGTAGTGCATACACAATTAAGTTAAGTTTATTATTTTTCGGATGAGCCTCCTCAACAATTTAAAAATTTTAAAAATTTGCTAAACTTATATTACCATGAAAGTGATTTTGGCATATCTGTCGAATGGCATTATTCCGCGACTGCTCATAGAAAAGATCTATGCGACGGCGTTGGTGGCACCTTCAAACGACAAGCAACAAGAGCAAGTTTTCAACTTGCGGTTGATAAACAAATAACCACTCCTCAGGAACTGTATATTTGGGCTTCTGCACCGAATAACCTTATAATAAAATGGTTCGGTTCTCACCAAAAGAAGATTATAATAAAGCTATGAATGATTTGAATGACCGATTTTCAATAACGAAACTAATTACGGGAACTCAGCAATTACACAGTGTAATTCCAGACACAGATGGTTGTCTTTATGTCCGAATTTTTCTAATTCAGATGAATATAGAATATGTAAAATATTCGTCATAAACGTCAAAAAAAAAATTATTTGTTGAATTAGTATCAAGAAAATTGATAGTTAATTGTATAAACCGTAATCATTAATTATAAGTTATAAAAATTTTATAAAACTTGATTACTTAATACTATATATGTCAAAGTATGTTTGTTAAGTACCACTTACTTTTCGCGAATCCTCCTAAATTATAACACCTACAAGCTTAAAATATGGCAAGAATGTGTAGCACTTAAAATGTGTATTATTCAGCTGCTACAGGTAGTATAGTTTTGTGCGGGTCTTATTTATAAGTTCACCTGTATCCTCCGGAACGAATCTCACACACGTCGACAGAACGGACAGCGATCTAGAAGTTAACGCCGCTGCTAGTCCTGTTTGAGTAATTCCTCCATTTGAGGTATGTTGATTAGCTGGCCAAGCCCTACACAGGCTTATTCGTTTTGATTTTTTGTAGATGGTTTTAGAATCCGGTCATTTTAGATCTCACTCATTTTAAAGCCTGATTGTTTTAGACCCCGCTCATTTTAGAGCCCGGTCTTCTTGGAACACAGCCATTTTGGGACCCAGTCATGTTGAACTACAGTGATCTTTGTCCATGGGCATTCCGGATTATATACCTCTTGAATTCCAGTCATTGTAGGCTCCAGGCTTTTTTGGCTCCAAGCATTTTGAACACTGAACTGTTCAGTTATCGACCGTCTTGGTAACTGGACAATCTAGAGACGGGATAGCCGATCAGCACCACAAAAGGACAATACCAGATATTTAATATTATTTTCATTAATATTCATCTCTAAATAATCAAATCACAATTTGTCTACCATCCTTTAATAACGCTATATAATTTGATTTAATGTAGGTTATTTTAGGTTGATATAAGATAATTTATACTATACCCTAATACTATAAGAATGTTTTTTTAAAGTTAAACCTTTCCCTTTACATACCTAGTTAAGCAGCGTAGTTGTGGACACCACAGTTATATTTCTTTAATTTTTTGTTATAATTATTAAGTTGGCCCACCCATCCCTTACATTGGAGGGCACATGTTTAGTGCTTCAAGACATAATCCGATGTCTTGACCGGATTACCGGTTAAGCAACTAACCATTGCTTATTATGGCGGAGACGCAGGTTGTTGGGCGTTCCACATGAGATTGTGGAATCCAACGCTCGGGGGCTGTATAACTCCTGTTTACTGTTGTCTCGTTGGATGCAGTCCAAAGAAGACAAAAAACTCCATTTATAAGCCATCCAACGAGAAGTCGGCGAAAATATGGATTGTTTGATTGTGGAGGGGAACTCCCTATTCTTGGCGAGAGACCATATGTCGATACCCTGATGAGTCTAACCACAAACAGACGAAACATGTGCCCTCCAATGTAAGGGATGGGTGAAGCTTCCTCCCGGTCAAGCAACTAACCATTGCTCATTATGGCATAGACGCAGGTTGTTGTGCGTTCGACATGAGATTGTGGAACCCAACGGACGGGGGTTCTATATATCTCCTGACTACTGTTGTCTCGTTAGACGCAGTCCAAAGAAGTCAAAAAATTCACATATATATATATATATATATATATATATATATATATATATATATATATATATATATATATATATATATATATATATATATATATATATATATATATATATATATATATATATATATATATATATATATATATATATATATATATATATATATATATATATGTATATATATATATATATATATATATATATATATATATATATATATATATATATATATATATCTATATATATATATATATGTATATATATATATATATATATATATATATATATATATATATATATATATATAATTATAAATAGTTTTTAAAAATGTCAGAAATTAAAATGAGGTACAATTGTAACTTCAAAACATGTGTTATATGGCAGGGACGGTATAGCAGATCATTGACTAAAATGAAAATTATCATGTGCTTTACCTCGTGTAAAATGTCACAACTACCTCAATATCCTCGTCCTAAAAAAAAGGAAATCAAAAATATTGTAAGTCATATTGTTGTAGAGCTGGATAACAGCTCGCCTGCAAGAAACACTAAAGAAGCTGAACAAGTTATAACATTACAATTTATAATATTAGCTAAGCGCCTAGAACAAAACACACTGTTGGTCATGTCAAGGATTTCAGGATCGATATCTGCTTAATCAAACAAATGCTAGAAGCTAACATATTATATAAAGGGTCTTTTAAATTGAGCGGTTTTTTTTGCCATTTAACTACGGGCTATATATTATATACAATACACCATGCGTCCTAAATGCTCGACATAACCTATCGCCAAAGCATCAACTTCTATCTGTTTCAGTAGCTATTTGATTTTCGCAAGGATACGTTAACTGTTTAGTGAATATTCGCAGGTTGTTATCAAGCGGTGAACTCAGTACACCACTTGCCTAGTTGGGTAAGTGAATTTTACTACACTTGTAATTTCCAAGACAAAAATTAAATGAAATAAAATGGTATGTCAAAATATTGCTGATTTTGTAAGGAGTTTTCATATTAACTCTGATAATTTTCTTTAATTTTAATGATATCATTATCGTATCCTTCATAAATATAATAGAAGATCAAAATGAAAGAAATTTGTCTCTTCGTTATCTTCGTTCTTGTTTGTGATTAACTAATTTCGAAACTTCATATCCCCTAGTTTCAAAAAACCTTATTTTATAGGAATCGTATACCGGTTAGAGACGCAAATCGTCTCACAGAGGATGAGCTTAGAGCTATGGCTCAAACTATATTTGACGAAGAATCTAAAGAAGTTGGTGGGGTACCAGAGACTTCATCAGACGAAAGTATCGAAAAAAGTGATCACAGAATCAGAAATAGAAGGAAACAACAACAATGATACCAATGTGCACAGACATGGGTACATGGATCCTTCATACGAAAAGTCAAAAAACTATAGCTTTTGATAGATTTTTGTAGCTGATGTAGAAAATAAACCGTTCTCGTAGTTATATGCGGTAGCAGGGCACCCGAAGTTAATTGTTAATTCTTGAATAAAAAACAGAGTTTACGTTTCAAAAATGTTGCAATTTCAAAAAACTTTTTATTGATAATAGAAGTATAGTGTATGATATTCAAAAATGAAAGACAATATCTGCCAAATGACGACCTCTTGCAGCTCTACAGACGTCCACTCATTTTAGATGATATTTTATCATAAGCGTGGCTCTATCTCACCAATGACTCGAACAATTTCATACATCCTTTAGTTCAGGTAAATCGATTGTGGAATGTTTTTATAGACCTAGGTTTTCACGTAACCCCAAAGAAAATACAACATGATCTTGGTGGCTAATTAACATAACCGCTTCTTAATTCTTGCAATAATTCATCCAGGATTTTTTTCTCAATAAATCAATAGTTTTATTAGCAAAGTGAGATGTAAAGCCATCCTGTTGGCCAATTATTTAAATCAACCCACAAAAATAAAGTTATCATCTCACCTTATCGAACACTATTCACAGTTACAGCTTCACCAGCAACATCCTGAAAGAAATACGGCCTAATTACACTTCCTTATAATAATGCATACCAAAGTGTGACTCGTTTAGGATGTAATGGTTTTTTGAGAATCAATCCTGGATTTTCCTCACCACAAATGCGGTAATTTTGATTATTAATATAGCCACCAATTTCCACCAAAATGTGCTTTATCTGAAAAGATGATTTTTTGAGAACAATTATTTGTTTGATCGTTGATCCAATTGACAAAAGTACGACATTTTGAATGATCCAGTGGGTTTAATTCCTGTGTTATTTGAAACTTATATGCCTTCAGAGCTGAATCCTTTCGTAAAATATGCCATCTTGTAGATTCACTAAGTCCAAATTGTTGTGAACGTTGACTAATCGAAATTTTTGTTTAACAATCCAATTATTTTTTTTTAACAATTCAATTAATAGTATTTTCAAATAGATCATTGTGCAAATGTACGGTTTGCACAACGATCCATTTGACGTAATTTTGTCGCGTAATTTTCTAAAAACATTTTTACTGAACGCCCATTTTCATAAAATAATTCAACAACTTTAACGCATTGTTGTATTATATACGACTCCATTCTTATAAATAACATACATTACAATAGTGGTGGAGAACTATCGATACTTTCAACTATGGAAATATATCAATAGGTTTTAGAAACTATCGATATTCTTCGATAGTCGATTTTGCTTGCTTGCTTGCTTGCTTGAGGTCACCTGAGGTAGACCTTTTGGCTTTGCTGCGAGGCAATTGCCAGCTCAATTTGTTAGCAGCCCAGAGGTTGTCTGGCTCTTAGGCCATATCCAGGCCACCGACTATATAATTATTGTAGACGGGCTACCGAAATACTACTTCACTGACTTTCGTCACTACTTTCTCTCGATAAAACCCGTCCGACAAAACAAAAATGTTACGATATTGAAAGATGCACGTGGATATCACGGCGACTGACCCTCGTCTCGTTTCACACGATGCGCACACCATGAGAAACGAGACGGAAGTCCCATAGTCGATTTTCATTGTCTGTTCAAAATTGAAAAGTTTGGTTATGGTTTCTTTTTGACGTTTGGTTTGCTCTGCTATAAAAAAAAATATTTTGTGTTAAGAGTGGTGATTATTCAAGTTTATTGTTCATTTTTCCTCCAAAAACTTTGGAGCAAAAAGCAAAAAGAGGATACTGTGAAAGTTGCAACTGAAAAAGCTTCATAACAATGGATTTTTTTTTTAATTTTGCCCGCTTTGAACCAAGCAAAAATAAGTTATATTGTAGTAAAATAATTTAGGTTTTAATATACTTTGTTTTATGGTCTTGTTATTGTTATACATGTTAAACCTCGCTTATTATTATTATATTATCCGTGTTTTTTAGGAAGCGCATCTTCTATGGTAGAGAATATTAACGATAACCCATACCTTCGTTCTGGTTTTGACCAGAGCCAGAGCCTACAAGACAAAATAACTGTTTGTGATACCCCTGATACTGATAGAAATACCTCGGCAGATACTTTCCACGAACAGGAGAAGAGCAAAAAAAAAACAAAAAATCTCCAAAGTCTAGCATTAAAAAAAAATCAAGTGGCAAAAAATTTGCCAGTTGTATTAATTGTGACAAGGAGTCTAAAACCAGCGGAAATACCTCAAACCTTAATGACCATGACCATGACCATAAAGGTCTCCAATCTCTGTCCATACAAGAAATAACAGTCTTCTTTCTAAGTAGCAGTAGTAGTTGAGGCAACAACAAAAATATGAGGCTCCAAATAAAAATTCATAGGACAGTGGCAAACAAGAGTTTAAAACAGATGAGGACAGAGAAATTTGTATTACACTGATGGATTCTATACAAGACCTATTCCCTTATGAAAAAAGAACGGCCACCCAGATGGGAACTTTACTTGACAAGAGGTTTAAACAGGAAGGTTTTATGAGCCATGAGAATACCAAATCTGTTATACATTTTCTAGAGCAAGAAATAAACTACATAACCAGAAAAAAAGTAGGAAATACAGCGAGTGCTCGATCCATTAGACAAAAATGCTATTCCAGGTACTAGCACAAGTTTTTGGAGTTTGGGTTCCCTTTTTTCAGTTATGAAAGAGAAAGTACAGTAAAAGTTAAGATCCTCAACAGCTGACGTTATAATCATGAAGAGGTAATACATGGAGCAACTGAATAATGGTGATAGAAGTTATTTAAATTTGATAGGTTAGAAGTTTTTTAAATTTGTTTTTTTTTTAGGTGAAAGCAAATGAACTTAAGTCTATGTAACAGCTATCACAGAAATATCTCTGTATTCCAGCATAGCATCCTCCATAGAATCAGAAAGGGCATTTAGCACAGCTGGACAAATAGTTTCAGATAGACGATCAAGAGTGAAACCAAAAAATGTTGGTTTTCTTAAATTAAAATAATTCGTTGGTTGAAAATAAATAATAAATGTTGACATTAAGAGTTTTTAACCCGTTATTTGATACGTGGGTTATGACAAACCCCAAGCAAAATAAATTGCCTGTATTTTTTAATTTTTGCACACAGCATATTGCGTTGTTCAAATCGCTGACAAATCAAAGAATTTTCCAAAAACCCGAACAGCTGTCACGGGACTACTATATTTGGCCGGAGTCTTCAAAAGCAATTATCGATCACTTGAGGATCTTTGGAAAATAGATGGAACAGGCACAGATATATTCCGTGCAACAATGGCTTTAAGGCAATTTCAATGTCTTCTTACTTTCCTTCGCTTTGACAACAAAGAAACACGTGAACAGAGATGTAAATTGGATAAACTGGCCGCAATAAGATGTTTGGTTGACATGTTGACATAAGATGTTTGGCTGAAAATTGTAAAGCTGTGTACATCCCCGGTGAACATTTGACAACAGATGAAAAACTCGAATTAGTTAGAGGCAGGTGCCCATTTCGGCAGTATATGCAAAACAAACCTGCGAAACACTGTATTAAAGTGCAAGTTTTAGTGGATACAAGAACTCATTACTTAGTTAACATGGAGGTTTATGCGGGAAAATAGCCAGATTGACCTTCTAATTTAAGCAATAGCCCAAGTGACATTGTTGAACGACTTGTAAGTCCGATTTTAGGTACAAATCGAAATGTTAGATTTATTACATTTGTGTTACATTTGAGAACTGGTATACCAGTTACGAGTTACTTGTCAAACTTCGAAAAAATCATCAGCTTACCTCCGTTGGAACTATTCGAAAAAACAAGAGGGAAATCCCTAATGCCTTCCTAAATGACCGCAGTCCGGAAATAATGTCAATTTTGTTTGGTTTTCAAGAGGACTGTATTATTTTATCCTATGTACCAAAAAAGGGGAAGGTGGCTCTATTAATGTCATCCCTTCATAATGATAACATTATAGGTGATTCAGAAAAGAAATTACCAGAAATAATATCGTTCTACAATCTTACAAAGAGAGAAGTTGATACAGTTGATGAATTATCTGCAAATTACAGCGTTGCTAGAAATAGTCGTCGGTGGTCTTCAACTCTATTTTTTTCATTGATGAATACAGAGAACAATGACGGTATAATTTTAGGAAAAAAAGAGTATTTAAGCAGAATAGGCAAGGAACTGATAAGCGTTTATCAAAAGGAGAAAATCTCAAATTTTAGGGTACCAAGGGATATACGAAGTGCTTTGTGTAGAATAAGACGCGATTTCGACAAACATCCAGTGAAAAAGCCAGGGCTTAATCATCAAGGTTGATGTCCTCGAATGCGAGATCGTAAATCCAAATATTTTTGTAAAGCTTGCGATAAATTTATATGCTTAAAACATGTACATATGTATTGTCAAAATTGTTCGGAACTGACGGATGCATAATTTTTAAGCTTTTTATTTGTGTTCTTATATTTTATAATATGTTAATTTCACGTAGTTCCACATTTATGTCTTTTTATTTGTTAAGGAATATTTAAAGAACATGATTATAAAAAATCTATTAGAAAAAAATATGTTTATTCTTTCGGAAAAAGTTGATTTTTTTTAAATAGTCATTTACAATTCATAGACTTTTCTTAATAAATATACTATAATTCTAGTAAAAATAACATTACAAACAACTAATAAATCTTAAAAATGTCAGGAGAAATGTGAAATTTAACTCCGTACCTGAAAATAAACATTGGGTGCGGTACACCTCATATGTCACTGCATGTTACAGATTCTTACGGGTCATATGTCGGGTTAAAATAAGTATAATTTTTTTTAATATAAACTCTAAAATTATTACAAAACGTTACTTGTTACGCATTTTATTTTAAAATTGTAGGTGCATGGTTAAGAAAACATTATTACAAGGTTTATATAATGTATTTTATTATTATTTGACGCCTATTTTTAGATATTAAAATCTTTTTTTTGCTATCTAGAACTATCGATAATAATCGATAGTCGAAGATTTGACTGTCGATAACTATCGACGGCAATACCTGTCGATAGTTCTCCCTCACTTTATCATGCTTCTGAAATGAGAATAGACCTAGACTAATAGCACAGCACCATCTGTGTTTTATTTAAGAATTAAAAAAATTGAACAAACATTGAACAAATCAGACCGATCTGACTTATCTTAGTGTTATTTACGTTAAGATTTGACTTATTTCCCTTTGAGATGAGTCAAATTTTACAGTAGAAGATGCCCCAAGCTGAAGGTGAAAATCCATAGTGTCGAGGGTCCGAATGGAACAGGATTAAAATGTCTCCGGACACCTGGTATCGTTCGGTAGTAAATAAATTTTCCATCGTAAGGCAGTGCTCTGCATTTAATGACCCATTTTTACCTCGTCCTAAAATTAAAGTTTTTAGAAAATAAATCGAATTAAAGTATTGTTTGAGCCGGTAGGTTTTTATAGAAAAGAACATTTTGGAACTTTAGGGCAACTCATCCGGAATTGTTGAGTATGATGCGAGTGTTCACCACCAATTCTACGGTACCAATTCTATGGTACCGTTTTTCTATGGAATGCAACAAAAAAGGCAACAGAAAACACAAAGCAATTAGAAAATCTAGAAACACCGAATACAATACCAGAAATCCAACATAGAACGAAGGCTAATCAACAAGTAGAAAATTGAAATGCCATGACACCTGCTAGCCCGCCCCATTTAAGGATATCGGTAGAATCCGAAGCACTCTACGAAATGAAATAAATATGAAGTAATGCCTGCGTATTATTACGTGAACTAGTGTAGAAATAAGGCGCTACTTGGATGAAGAAATTCACTTTTTCATGAATACAAGAAGAGGTATCCTGATACAGGGTGTTCCGACACCGGTGAATCAGGTATTCCTGATACACCGGTGTCGGAACAAAACTTAGCCGACCGTCAAAATTTAAGAATAGAAAGAAAGTATTTTACTGAACTAGAATCATTAAACTTCAAGAGTAACATTGGTAATGCATTATGAAAGAACATTACAAATCAGTCATATTAAAAACATCACGTAGATCACCTTATTCTGAACAAAGTCCTGGTTCAGCAAAGTCATATTTAAATATACTCAAAAACAAGGATATTTTTTCTTTAGTCGCCCCCCAAACATCAGCAACCGTCCCGCGAGACTAGTTTCCGGACCTAAACTGTTATCAGTCGGGCTTAAGATGAACGTTCGGTAAGCAGCTGAAGAAATGACCAAGAATATGACCACATATACCGTTTTTTTTCGCGAAGTTCCTTTGGTGAACGTTTGCAATATCAGACAGCAGGAAAGCGTCTCTGTCAAACCCAGGTCCTTTATCAGTTATCAGAGTACCAAGGTACCAGGCATGCATAAAGGGGGTATAGCTGCAAGTGGGCCCAGTTAGACAGTTGCCTTATTCTCTCAAAATGAAGAATCAATTTTGTATCGAAGCTTGTCAAAAATACGAGAAATGATTTAGTTACTTAGCCTATTTTACTGGCTCAGATCCACTGAATAGGCACATATACAAATACAAAAGTGGCAATACTGTGTAACATTGTTACTTTGTTAACATTCACGTTGTATAACGACTTTTTCATTTTCTCAGAAGGTTTACTAAAATAAAGTTAACCGAATTGTGAGTTTGTGCGTAAGTCTGTAAATTTGTTTCTCAATAATCTGGTAAATCATCATGGAACGTTTGGTCAAAGCAACGCTTGCAAATGGTCGAAATTTATTATCAAAATCAGTATTCTGTGCGCCATGCTTATAGAGCACTTCGTATATTTGAACTTCGTGAAGAATTCGACGAATTATCGACTAATTCCGAACGCATTTCACGCTGCTCGATATTAAAACAAAAACAAGGCAAATAAACTATATGCTCCAAAAAAAATATCGCCATTGTTGATGGTAGTATTGATAAAGATCAAAATTTATCAATTCACCACCGTTCGCGGCATGTTGGGCTTTGTTATTCTACTACGTGGATTATTTAATTCCCAATTTGAATGGTTTTGATGTGGAGGAGAAGTGGTTCTATCATGTGATTTAACGTCTTTAGATCATTTTCTTCCAATAAACCAGCATCTATTTCCTGAAAAAATGTTCGGAAATAGAATTGACAGAATGCGCTTTGACAGAAGTAGCCGCGGCGTGCATTTGTCCGAAATTGTTTTCAAACTTTAATGCAATTGAATGTTATTTCATATAAAATAAGCCGGTCGCGTTGGTGCGGGCGGTAAGATCAGCGGCCTGCCGCTGCTGTGCCGAAACCGCATTGGAGCGGTAGTTGGTTCGATTCCAGCGCTCGGATGGTTGTTTTTCTTTCTTTCTTTTGTATGTTTGCTTCCTAAATGTTTGTGATTGTTTCTAGGCAAGAGTGTAAAATCCGAATTACCCCTCAGTCACGCCAGTTAAAGGCTGGTAAAGTGGTTCGGAACCTACGTTAAGCTGTAGGTCCAGTTGCTAAATAGCCTTGTAGTTGCTGATGCGTCTCTAATCGTAAATCCTTTCCTTTCCTTTTCATATAAAATAAGTAGTTTTAAGGCATCTAATTTGGTTATTTCATTTGAATTTAAAGCTTAACGCACTGAAAGGATTTTGAATTGATTGTCTTTTTAGTTTTTTTGTAGATATATTTTAGAGATTTTTCTGGTTTCCTTTGGTTCATTTTTAGTACATTTCTCTATAGTTTTCTTTTTAAGATATTATCCACTACTCTATGTAAGTAACTATTATGTAATCCAATTTATTTTGTGCTGCTTAATTACTTATTAAAATCTATATATACCTAAGGCAAATTAGTCAGTCTATGTATAAAGCTATGATGGTAGTTGCGATGTAAAGATGCTCATAATTGATGTTGTTGTCTAAATGAAAAGTATTTTGGGACATATAAAAATTTAATAAATGTTTAACTTCTATGCTGATAACTGGGCTGATATTATTTTTTATTAATATTTTTTCTCCTAATCTTATTGTGTCTTTACCCGGAATTCTCGGTATTTTCGCGGCATTCTGTGGAATAAATGTATTTTTGTTTCAATTTAATTAGTAAATTTATATTTTTAAATTTTATTATTATAAATAAATAAAAACATATGTTAACACAGTTATCAGCATAGAAGTCGTAAATTCATAAAGTGTTTGTACGTCTGTAAATTACTTTTTATTTAATATCATTTTTTCAACACTAAAGTGGGTTTGATAATGGGTAGCCCATTAAGCTCCTTACTCACTGACATATTTATGGATACAATTAAAACATTTATTCATTAGAAGGGATTGAGCAAACTACCTGTATATTGGTATAAATATGTGGACGACACTTTGGTTTTGTTTTGTCGACACCAACAAGCAATGGATTTTTAGAACATATTAATTCAATCCATAAAAATATGAAATTTACAGTTGAGAGAGAAGAAAATAATTCTTTAAATTTCCTGGATTTATTAATTTCACGGATTTCAAACAAACATAATTTCAAGATAATATAGTTCAGAGACCGCATACAGATACAACAATACGAAAAAATTATTACATCCTTAACAACAAATTTGCATTTTATCATATCCTTATACTTAAAATAACTAATATTTCTACGCAAATGTAGATTTTAATTAGGAATTAAACAGCATAAAATAATTTTTGGCAAAAAGACCTTATGGACCTACCTCGTTCCATTTCGGATAAGGCAATAATTACCCACAAAACCATCATAATAAGCCAGATATCTTGTTTATTGATAATAGGTAACAATCAGCTAAAGTTATACAGTTTGTATATCTATTTAATTTGAGATAATTTGTTATTTCAATTGACAGCAAAATTAATGTAAAACTACTAGAACCGAAACACTCTATTAGCACGTAAATCTAGCATTGGAAGCAAAATTTAAGCACCAACTACAAGACACGACCATAATTTCGTCTAATTTACATATCGGGAAATGACTTAGTTGAAAGAGATATCAAACATGATATCTAGAGAGATATCAAACATGATGAACTAGATTTTCTGGAAATAGCAAGTTAAATAAAATTACTCGACCTGACTCAGAAAGTTACTATTCAGGGCACAAACACAGCCATTTAATGGTTCACATTTACCCATGAACAAAGTGTTGACTCGGTTCCACTCTGTTCGTGAACTCATCATTTACCAACGAAAGATATGAAAAACTTGCAGCGTTTATCTGAGAGCGCACCGGTATTCTTTGGGATGAAGGCCGAGGGAGTGGATGTTCCACTATCTCACCTCGAGCTGGATATACGTCTCCACGCCGACAAGACGACACTACTGGTAGTTCCGCGTGAGTAATTCTTCCATTAGAGGTATGTTGATTAGCTGGCCAAGCCCTACTCAGGCTTATTCTTTTGTATTTTTATAGGGAGTTTTAGGGCCCGGTCATTATAGAACCCATTTTATTCATTTCAAGGTCCGGTTATTATAGAACACTGTCATTTTGAGGCCCGCTCATTGTAGAACCCGGTCAATGTAGACTCCAGACCTTCTAGAATCCCCGCGTTCTGGATACAGAATTGCTCAGTAATCGACCATCTTTATAGCTGGACAGTCAAACAGGCTGGATAATCGAACAGCACCACAAAAGGATAAGGCCAGATATTATTTCATTATTTTATTAGTATTTTCATGAATATTCTACATTGATTGCTCAATCACTATCTCACTACCACCATTTAATAACGTTAAACACTTTGGTTTAGTATGATTTAATTTACTTTAATTTGACTTTATTTGATTTGAATTATTTGATTAAACCTGATTTAATTTGATTTAGTTTGGTTTAATTGAAATTGGTTTAAGATATTCTAATTTAAATTCCTTTGTAAGTTAAACACGAGCTCTTACACAATAAGAAGGTCTGTTAAGATCGAACTTTTCTCTATACGTACCTAGTTTAGAAGGATAGTCGTACACACTACCACTAGACTCCTTTTTTGTGTTTCATTTTTTTATTTTGTTCTGAATATTGTTCTCTGAAATTGGACTTGTGCTTATTAAATATCTCGTACTGTTATCGAGTCTTTTTGACAAAAAAAAAACCTTTTCCCAGTTTTAGAGTTTATTTGTATCTTTAGTAATTCTGAATAACTGGATGGCGCCGTATTGACGTGTCTGTGCAACGGCTGCCGTCGCTGTAACGATAGTCACACATTGATATCAAAAATAAAAAACACATTACATAAAATTGACATCCAATAACGTGGGACCTGATTTAGATCATTTTCAGTGATACATTAATGCTGGCACTTTACGCATAAATTCAGAGGAAAGCACCAAATCTGGTATATGATATTAAACGGTGTCCCTAAATTTTTCCACCGATATAGGTGGTATATGGTACCGATATAGGTGGTATAAGGCAGAGGGTGCTAAGAATCACCGGGTTAGATCAGGCTGCCATTGGACTTTTGACATTGCAACGTTAAATATACGGACTATGAAAACAGAGGCCCGATTGCAAGAACTGTTAATCGAACTTGACAACATACATTGGGATATTATTGGGCTCTGTGAAACACGAAGGAAGGGTGAAGAGTTAATCAAACTGGAACCAACTGGACACGTACTCTACACTCGAGGTACGGAAAATGGCCGATGTGGCGGAATAGGATTCCTCATCAATCGAAAGCTGAAGGACAGTGTGGTAAAATTTGAAAGTACATCCGACCGATTAGCCCAATGCGTCATTCAGCTGAATAAAAAGTTTAGGCTTCAAATCGTCCAAGCTTATGCAGCAACTATAAGCCATAAAGATGAGGAAATTGAGGAATTTTATGATGATGTGGCCCAGCTTTTATACAAGGAGAAATGTAGGTACAAATTCCTGATGGGTGATTTTAATGCCAGAATTGGAACAACAAGAACGGACGAAAGTGCAACTGGCCCATATGGAACTGGTGAGCGAGACAATAGAGGAGACAGATTGGTTGATTTTGCTGAAGGACAAGAACTATATATTATGAATTCATTCTATAAGAAAAATATCAGCAGAAAATGGACATGGAAAAGTCCATCTGGGCTCACAAGCGAAATTGACTACATCATGACCAACGATAAAACAATATTTACCAATTGTACTGTCCTTAACAATTTTAATGTTGGAAGTGACCACCGAATTGTACGAGCAAGGGTTCGGATTGACTGTCGAAAAGAGCGCGAAAAAATGGTAAGATCAAAGAAGGGCAAGGTGGGTTCTGGAAAACTGCTGGACCGAGGAAGCGATTTTGAGATTGCTTTGTCAAACCGGTTTGCTGCATTGCAAGATCCAGAGGAGGTGTAAATATCAGTTCAATATGAAGAAATCGCCAACAATGTACTTCAAACGGCTGCTTCAATAGCACCAGAGGAAAAATGTCTCAAACAAACAAAAATCTCCAGTGAGACCATTGATTTAATAAAGAAACGGCGAGCAATGAGAAATGCAGGTAGTCCTTTTGGCAGGGTCGAGTACACCGAGCTCTGCAAAACTATAAGAAAACGTATCAGAGAGGACACGCGCCGATTCAATATGCAGCTGGTGCAAAAAACCCTGGAAGAAAACAAAGGAATTAACAAAGCTAAACAGAAGCTGAGAAACAAAAGAACGCAAATATATGCTTTAAAGCGTGAGGATGGCACAGTGTACAGGACGCGTACCCAAATGTTAGAGATTGTCAGAAGGTTTTATTCCCAGTTATATGAAGATCAGAGCCAGTCAGGGACAGCAATACCCACGGAAGAACAATATATAATACCAGATATCCTAGTGGAGGAAGTAACAAATGCTATAGAATTGATGAAGAACGGCAAGGCTCCAGGAAATGATAGTGTAACTGTCGAAATGCTAAAAGCTGGTGGTCGGACGTTACATAAAACACTGGCAAAATTATACTCAAAATGCCTCAAAGAACAAAAAGTACCTGACTTATGGAAAAATGCAGAAGTGATCCTTTTACATAAAAAAGGAGCACAGGAAGATTTAAAGAACTACCGTCCAATAAGCCTCCTATCAGTGATGTACAAAGTTTTCACTAAGATAATTTCTAAAAGAATATTAAAAAAACTGAATGACGCACAACCAAGAGAACAAGCAGGATTCAGAAGTGGATTCAGTACAATGGATCACATCCAGGTTGTACAGCAGGTCATAGAAAGGCACAACGAATACACCATGCCACTGTGCTTGGCTTTTATCGACTACGAAAAAGCATTTGATTCCATCTCAAAGCATGCGATAATGGATGCACTGCTTAGCCAAGGTGTAGAGAGAGCCTATGTAAACCTATTAGAATCGATATATGAGCTACAGCCAGAATTCACCTTGATGATCTTGAA
Organism: Cosmopolites sordidus; assembly: GCA_031761425.1. Classification (NCBI taxonomy): domain Eukaryota; kingdom Metazoa; phylum Arthropoda; class Insecta; order Coleoptera; family Curculionidae; genus Cosmopolites; species Cosmopolites sordidus. The sequence goes on along the minus strand of JARFXV010000402.1, from coordinate 189,476 downwards.
GTGGGAATTAATATAGAACGAGGTGTACGGCAGGGTGACGCAATATCGCCTATTCTTTTCTCGGCTGGCCTTGAAGAAGTATTCCGTAAACTGGATTGGGAAGAGGATGGGGTAAAGATCAATGGTGCAAACTTAAACCATCTTAGATTTGCAGATGATATTATTCTCATTTCACAAGACCCAGAGGAGCTGCAAAGACGCATACAAGAACTGCAAAGGGCTGGCGAACCATTTGGCTTGAAAATAAACCTGAAAAAGAGTCAGGTTATGTTCAATAACTTCGCTCAGGACAGAAGAATTTCAGTTTTAGGAAGGGATTTAGAGATTGTGGACAGCTTTGTATATCTTGGGCAGAGGATTTCCATGGAGGGGAATACCGCCCGGGAGGTGGAACGGCATGTTAAATGTGGCTGGCAGGCATTTGGTAGGCTCAACATAGTGTTTAAGAGCAGACTCCCACTTTGCCTGAAAAGAAAAGTATTCGATCAGTGCGTTCTATCCGTTATGACATACGGAAGTGAAACCTGGACACTCACATCGCAATCAATTCAAAAACTTCGGGTGGCACAGAGGGGAATGGAAAGATATATGCTTGGCATTACAAGACGAAACAGAAAGTCCTGCGCATGGATCAGGGAACAAACAAAGGTCTGTGACATCATTGGAAGAGTAAAACAGTTGAAATGGAGATGGGCAGGCCATATAGCGAGGCGATGGGACGACAGATGGACCAAGGCAATCCTGGAGTGGATACCGCTTGATCGCAAAAGTCCGCGAAGAAGACCGAAAGCACGATGGATTGATGACATCGTTAAGTATATTGGACCTGAGTGGCAGAGGAAAGCCCAGGACCGTGAAAGTTGGAAGCATGCTGAAGAGGCCTTCATCCTGCAGTGGATCGATACGGGCTGATGATGATGATGATGATAGGTGGTATATAAATATCAATCGAATTGTCTAGCTTTCATGCAAATACGTGTTTCCAAACCTTTTAACAAAGAAAAAAACCCATCGAAATAGCGAAGATAACTTATGGTCTTGCCGATTTACCGATTTTTATTAACGACTGTTGTCGAGTCAATTAAAGTCCATATAGTACTATAGGCCACGCATGCTTTTATTTTCGGAATGGATTTTGTTAAAAGTTTTAATCTTGTAATGGATTTTACGAGTAATCATTGGTCGATTCACAATAATGATTTCGTATTAAGAACCGTACCTGAAGAGTCTAATAACCCTCCCATATCCAGCCTTTTTTTATTAAAGATCTTTCCGAAATCTAGAGAGCAAAGGCTCTAAAACTCTTAGAATTTTAGAGAACTTGGCAGAAAAGATACGTTATGATGAACCGATAAGACTAAAATCTCTATAGATTCGGGCGATAGCCCACCCTTCAAAAGAAGACTTTTATTTACTCTCTTCCTATATGCAAGATATTCTGAATAAAGCATTAGATTCTATAATCCAGTTGGGCGTAGTCGAGAAATCGTATAGTGCATTATAATCACCAACGCTTTTGGTAAGGAAGCCGATTGGTGAATATAGATTTTGTTTTGACGGTAGATTTTTAACTACTTTCACAAAACATGATAGTTTCCAATTACCTCATGTATATAGAATACTGAATAATCTACGTAATGCATTTCCGTACGTACATTTCCTCCATTGATTTGCGGAAGGCATTTTGACAAATACAACATGATAACGCTTCTTAAGAAAAAAACTCTTTTTCTGTTATCTGTCGTGGACAATTTCAGTTTATAGTCATTCTATTTAGGCTGTGTGATACTGCACCAACCCAACAAAAGTTAGTTGATTCAATATTTGAGCCTAAATATAAACTTCACATTATCTCGTATCTAGATGACATATTACTATATTCTCACACCTGGGAACATCACGTAGAACTTTTGAAAACCCCTAAGCATTTACTTAAGGAGCCATGTCTTATAGTTCATCTGGAAAAATGTCAGTTTTTAGGACGTTGAATTATCTAAGGTTCATAATCGGTAACAATTCTCTAGCTACTGATGCGTTCAAGGTTGAGTTTATGCCCAACTATCCGCGTCCGCACACTTCTACCGAAGTGAAGCGTTTCATTGGTATGTAGATAGAACTGAGGAACGATTGAGCTGAGGCCGCGTTTTTATCCATCAATCAGTAGCTCATAAGTGCACCGATCCTGGCACAGCCCGATTTTAGTCAAACATTTTTCGTTCAGCCTGAAGCGCCTCATGTCGGCATGAGGCAACGTACTTTTGATCTGCAGCATAGAAAACGTTCAATGCACTGATTCCTGATACTCTAAGTAGAATACCGCATTCTGGCGCAGATAGTGACTTTTCAGTAAGATTGCCCTAGAGCGTTTCCTCAAGTTTCATCCATCTCGATCGACGCCAGTTCCCGTAACCGCCGGTATATTGCGCTCCCTGAAAAGGTTTTAAACGATCCAGACAAATTTCATCAGGGACGAGTTGAGAGCAACTACGTTCAGAAATGTATTGCGTGCAGGAAGGACTATACCTTTAACAAGAGTAACATATGGTTATTGGTAGCAGCTGATTTTCCAAATAAACGTTCGTCTTGAAGAATGCAGTCCCCCTAATCCTAATTTGTGACAACGCTCCGTATTTCAAGAACAAAGGTATGAAGGAATTATGTGGCAAGTATAGGGTGAAACAATGGTTCACCCCGTTTTACTCTCCTCCATGTAACTTCGTGGAATGTAAAAATTACATCAGCTCTCAGATGTTATATATATATATATATATATAAATACGAGGACTGGGACTAACACATTCCGGAAATCAGACAGGCCACCAATACCGCGGTCCATGAAGTTAACGGTTTCCTCCATCATTCCTGATGTTCAGTAGGCACGTTCCGTTGTCTGGAGAGTTTAATTTATTCCTCTTTCCTAGATCAATCTACCGAAGTCGTGCCTGGTGACAGAGCTATATATGCTGAGAACTTGACTGAGTTTCGTAGGCTATTTGTTGATATACGTCAGAAGCTTCACTTTGCATATGAAAGGAATTCAAAGTCCTGTAACCACCGAAAACGGGATGTAAGTTTTAATGTGGGTGATCTGGTTTGGCGTCCTAATAAGAAATTGTCGAGTGCTTCTATAAGTTTGCGTCGAAGCTTAGACCCAAATATATACTTTCCATTGTTTTCAGAAAGTTATCTCCTTTAGTTTATGAACTGAAAAATATAGACGGATCTCGTGCAGGAAAATGGCACGTGAAAGGTTTGTTACCCGTTGGTGGATCTTTCAATGTTTCAGGGAATGCCAATAATTTGACTCAGTTACGTTTTCGATTTCTGTTCCTCTCATGGTTGGTGGTTTTTGTGTATAACTTATTTGATCAGCCTTTTTTTTGGAAACATAATTTCCTTTTTCCTTTCACTACCTCTTTCGTACTTGATTGGTCGAAATCTGGATTACGCTAACGATTAAGATAAATATAATTAATAATTAACGATTAAGATTAATATAACTTGTAAAAATAAAAAAAAACAATTAAACCGTTTTTAAATTATAATTAATTTATGCCGATACTTGATGGAAATTCATTTTAATTAAATAAACAAAGATTAATATCTAAAAATTTCCACTATATTTAAAATTGTATGTATGGCAGTTGTTTCGACATACTGTGCCTTTTTCAAATACATAGCCTTTTACAAATACATAATCTATTTGGAAAAGGCACTATGTGTCAAAACAATTGTCATACATACAATTTTAAATATAGTGGAAATTTTTAGATATTAATCTTTGTTTTTTATTTATAATTAATTTGCATGGTGTATGTAGACTTTTGTGGCTGACTGTAATTTTTACACGGATTTATACCTTTAGACGCATGTTTATATTAACTTGTAGATATACATGCATATAGGGTGATAGGGTTTCTTAGTGCGTCCGAATTTTAAATTTAAATAAAACAACAACCAAATTAGATAGCTTGAAATCATTTATTTTATGTGTAACAAAGCAGCAGGCGCTTTCGACAAAATGCATTCTACACATCCAATTACCGACCATTTTTTGAAGCAGCTGAAGTCTTATATTCGCAAAGTTTAAAAGAAAGGAAGTATGTATTTATTTCAGATATCACATATTTCAACTCATAACAATTTCATAATTCTCATAATGATATGTTGTATCATTTGTGAAGTTTTAAGCATATTTTTCAAGCCGTGGTAATTACTAGAATAAAATGTATTGGTCTATATTAGTTATTGTCGCATTGCTATTAAAAACATTTTAGTGCATATTAATGATATATATTTGAATACGCTATTACCATTATGGTATCGAAAAACGTAAAAATAGCTTATCTAGATAGGTTTAGAGTATATTTTAAAGTTAATAGAATGTTAACTTTAAGCATCGAACTAGTTAACCAAGAGCACAAGTTCAAGGCAATTGATTTTGTGTAGTTTACCATACCACATTTAAATATACCAAAAATGTAAATACTTCGATTAATCTGGAATATATTTGGCATTGAATTAAGTCATATAAGAAGTGCAATTAATCAGATTACTTAACTAGTACAGTGTCTTATAAACTGAAAATGAAACAGATAATATCAAGCAAAAACATTTCCTTAAGCTATCGTCTATTAATGCAAATAGCCTAATATGGAGTTGGAATGTTAAATTTATAGTTACTTTAGATAATGTCGCAAAGTATTATTAAACATTATATAGTTATTATCTTAATAATACAATTAGGTTTATGTCATATTCATATTTTAAGGTTTGATAATAAATTTGACGATTATTTTTCAAGATTATTATTTTCAGATAGTTTTCGACATTATGCTATGGTGAATCTTAATTTTACAAGTAAAAGTGAAACCATTGATAGATGGTTCCCAAAACAATATTTCACGGCTTCACTCGAAATTTATAGCGATCCTCCTGAAACAATAACCAAAAGATTTGATTTTTCTCACGTATTCATCTTTCTCAATCATCTTGAAAATATAACCGAAATAACTGAGAAATTTTTAAAAGGGCCAAAACAGGAATATGACAACAATTTTCACTTCTTGGTTAAAAATATATTTAGGAATACTACAAGTGATTTAATGTGTCTAATGCAATTGTTTTGGGAAAGTCAGCAAATTCTAAACTTTGTAATAATAATGCAAAATTGTCATGGATATCTGGAAATCGTTTCATATCATCCTTTCGAAAAAAAATTGCTCAATTATACGGAATGCAAAAATTTAACAGAGAAACTCCTATTCTCAAATAAAGTCAGGAATTTAAACGGACAAAGGATTAAAATAAAAATGTTTAATGTGGAGGACACACTCATTATAAAAGAAAATGGTGATTGCACTGGCGTTGATTGTGAAAATATGAAATATTTTTTTAAATATCTTAACGCAACCTGTGAAATAGTCCACTTTGAAAAAAATATTTCTTCTAATAATTATCACACTGTTGCATCCAGGGATGTATTATCAGGTAGAGCAGATATATTTTTTAATGCAGCTGCGATTATTCCACGACATTTTATATACGCATCATCGACATTTCGCCAAGTCCAAATGGAAATATTGTTACCAAGAGCAGAAATGATACCTGTTTATGCCTACATATTTCATGTATATAATCCTGAAATTTGGGTTTGCTGGGGCGTCCTTAAAATTATAATTTCATTTTCTTTGATCATACTTGCAAAAAAATTCCAGTCACAAACTTATGGTTTTAAAACAATTTTGGTCATATATTCAATATATTCTATAATATTCACAAATTCTTTTCAAGGTTCTATAATCACGGCGCTCACTACTCAAAAATTTATGAAAAATATTGATACAATAGAAGAATTGATGAAAAGTGGTATGCATGTATATGCTGAAAGTGTTTGGTTCCAGTCCGTTAGTGAAAGCTATAGAAAAAAATTTATGCAACTTCCTTATCGAGAACAAGAAGCTCGTTTAATCAACCTCAATCCGGGTGGTGCGCATATGTTGCCAAAACATTGGGTAGATTTATTTCTACGAAATAAAACGCCAGATGGTACAGTTTATTCGGAAATTTATCACGTTGTTAAAGAACGTATTCTCGGTATCCATGGACTGACTTTTATTGTAAAGAATAGATCGCCTTATAGAAATGTGCTTCGAGAATTAGGTCTCAGAAGACTTGATTTTGGATTAGATTTGAATTTTGGCAAAAGAAAACCGGTGTTTCAAAAAACCAATAGACCTGTTGTATTAACATTTTCCCATTTTCGAGGAGCTTATTTATTGTTAGCAGTAGGCAATGGTTGCGCTTTTATAGCATTCATATTTGAATTAGTCAGTATAAAGTACTTTAATACATCCACTACATTTTTAAATTAATTTTCTAAGAAATAATCTAAAGTTAATTAAATATCAATATAAAATATTAAATACCATAAGATAAAATTTTAGTTTAACCCTTTTGTGATAACTATTGCTATTTAATATTTTATATTTCTCTATAAGGTTATGCATATTAATATATAAATCACTTTTAGTTAGTTTTGTTTAAAATTTTTTCATAATATGTAAATACACGTTTTTTGTTAATTTATTTTGTAAGTAATACTAGATAAGTCACTAGAATATGTTTATGCAGCTCAAAAAGATTGTATTACAAATATCAATATAGATCAATATAGTTCATTTTGTTGTATTTTTATAAATTTATACAAAATTCAACTAGTTCCACTAACACATCATCAACGAAGCAATCCTTCCCCACTCTCATATCATACACTTACGTTAAGGTATTTTGAGCCCTAAACTGCAAGATATGCCGGTAACATGTCAACAAACCAAACTAGCAATTTTCAATAAGTGTACGATTTACAACTTATAATAAATACAAAATATATATAGAATATACCTCTATCCTGGTGGTGCTCATATGCAACCAAAACATTGGATATATTTCTTTACGCGAAATAAAACGTCAAAAGGTGCAGTTTATTTCGAAAATGTATACACCCGATATATATATATATATATATATATATATATATATATATATATATATATATATATATATATATTCCACGGGAGGTGGATAGTAATAGTTCCATTAGATATTAATGGACACCTGCGAATATCTCAAAATAAGCAGTCCCGAACCAAGGCAAAAAACTAAATTCACTTGGCGTCTGACTTGTATCAAGCGGTTGAGTGGTCAGCGTCTGTTCACCAGTGGTGCGGATGAGATTTTAATTCTGGAACAAACCCCTCCAGTCTTAACCTCTGAACCGTCATGGTTCAAACCTTTAATTCAAAGTACAAGATAAAGCGTTCTAGTAGTTACAAAATTACCCCAGGAGGTAAACAATCCTCTGCCAGCTGTGCTACTACAACCGGACTTTCGGATTCTGGGGCATCCGGGCTTAAACGCAAAATATTTCAAAGGGAGTCGGAGACCTCTGGCCAACGTCTGAAACCGAAAACAAAAACTTTCTTTAGAATGGTAAATATCAACTCTCTCCAGCGCCCAGGAAAACTATATGAATTAGGGCGAACATTGAATCAGCAAAAAATCCAAATTTTAGCTCTCCAAGAAACCAGGTTGACAGATGATAACACCTTGGACTTCGTCAACTACATACTTTTTAAAAGTAAAACGGACAAAAGAATACTCAAAAATACACCACATCTCGGTGTTTCTTTCGCTATCTCAAAAACCATTCTTGGTTTTATAACTAATGTCCAGCCAGTAAATAATCGACTTATGACACTATCCCTCAAGTGTGCTAACAAAAACTATACATTAATCAATACACACCTCCCAGTTAACGAAGAAAATAAATCTAATCCTGAAAAAGTAAATAAGTCCTGGGAAATTCTGGAAAAGAATATTTCTAAAATTCCCTATAACCATGTAAAAATCCTATTGTGTGATTTCAACGATCAACTATGGAAAGAAAGAAAGTACGGAAAAACTGTCGGCAGTTTTCCCGCTCATAAATGGACTAACCCTAATGGCAGAAGAATGGTTGAATTATGTTTGCAGTTTAATCTAAAAATAATGCCAACCCATTTTAAGAAGAAAATAACAAAACAAAAGACCTGGAGATGCCAAACACGTACATAGGTGAATTGACCATGTTGCCATTTCACACCCCAAATATAAAGAGATTTTGAATGGTCAAGTCAGGAAAGGAGCTAACATAGACACGGATCACAACCTGACTAGAATCATACTTAGCTTAAAACCTCGAAAACTTATTCAAAAGAGACTACTAATGCCAAAGTTCGACCGTATGAGAATAAAACCAAACCTAACAGAAGAGCTTGATAAACAACCAGCACAGAAATGGCAAGAATTGAATTAAAATTTTTTTAAAACAACCTTAAAGTCGATCCCTTTACAAAAACGTAGAAAACATCCGTGGTGGGATGATGTTTGCGAGGAAGCAGTATTAAGCCGAAGTAAAGCATTTAAAGAGTGGAACAATCAAAAAACAGCAATAAACTATAACATCTTTTTGGAAGTAAGAAAAGGAACATCGAAGCTAATTAGACAAACTAAAAGAAAATATGAAAACAATCAACTTAATGAAATAGAAAAAAATTCGAAAAAAATTATACTCAAAATTTTTACAAAGCATTTAAAACTAAATTAACAGGCTATCCAACCCTAAAGTCTTTGTTTCCAAAAGGAAAATGGACAATTAGGTTTAAATAACCAAGACAATTGCAAAGAACTTGCGAAATATTTTGAACAACTACTAAACTCTCCTGAGCCCTTAAACAGATTACCAGCACTAAACCCTGGATAAACAAACCGAGATTCATTGCCACCGAATGAAAATTAAATAATTAGTCAAATCAAGCAGCTTCTGGTGAAGATGGAATCAATGCCGAACTTTTGAAATCCGCTGGTCCAGGTACAATAGCCCTAGACCTATTGCTTACAGATAATATTAAACAATTATAATACTGTAATGCCTTCATAATACTCTAATGCTTCCATAGAGTTGACAATTTTTATGCAAAATTTCTTATGAGCAACGAATGAATAGGAAAATAGCCATTTCTGGGTCAGATAGAATCCCCATCACATATATTAAAAACCATTTCATTCAGTTGAATTTACAGTATTGTGGGGTATTCATGGTCAAAACATGAGTGGACATAATTTTTTGAAGACGATAATGATATGCAGTTACAATGTAATAGACATATGATTCAAATATCAATTGGAAGAGCAAGGATTCCAGCAAGATGGTGCCTCAGCACATATTGCATTTTTGTGGCAAATTTATTGTGGTTTTTTAGATCTCTTGATTAATTTAATAACATACTAACGACTCTGAATTATTTTATGGGCATTTTTGAAAGAAAAAAATAACATACATCCCCCTCAAACCATACAGCAATTCAAGGTCTGTAAGGACTGCAGCAATTCAAGCACTGAAATTGCTGCATTTACACGAGATATGTTGACAACATATATTTTTTGTTTTGATTTTTTTTTTAATATCCTGATATTCCTGTGGCCTACATCACTCCCTGTTCTTAACCACTTCAATCTAACAGCCCTCTTCTTCTGCATTCTTCGTCAAACCGTTCCTTCTTTCCTTCTATGAATTTTTTCCCATTATCTTATCTGCGGTGTACTTAGTAAATATTTTTATATTATTCCATTCTACTTCTGTTTTCTGGACTGTCTGCGAGTTGTTTTCTGACTTTTTCTTCGTATAGTGACTCCTTATCTGATATCATCTCAATGTTCAATCTCCTTCTATTTGTTTGTAAATTCACTCCACCTACCATTCTTAACTTAAGCTTCGCTATCACTAGAATATGGTCTGTACCCACATCTGCTCCTCGAAGCAATCTTACATCTGGCATCATTTTTTATGAGGATGTGGTTTCTATGAGGATGTAGTCTATCTGGTTTTCTGTCGCTTTGCCTGGGATTAGCCAGGTTACTTTATGCTGCGTTTTGTGTTGGTATTTTGTGCTATTCCATTCCATTTCTGTTGCTAAATTTTCCAAATTCGTTCTATTGTTGTTTGTTTCGTTATGCAAAGTTTCTCTTCCAGCAACTCCTCTCCAGCATTCTTCCTTTCTAATCGTTGCATTGAAGTCTCCCATAAGGATGAGTGTGTCATGTTTTGGCGTTTTTTCGCAAATCTTACTTATTTTATAGTAGAACTCATCCTTCTCTTCTTCATTTGCTATCTCTATTGGTGCGTAGGCGTTTATGATTATAATGTTGGCACTATCATTTTTTAATCTAATATATGAATTTCTCCTGTTTATTTTTTCAGATTCCATTAAATCCTTTCTCGAGTTTTTGCTTATTAAAAACCCCGTTCCGTTTTGTCCATGGTTATTTTCCCCTCCATACAGCATTGTATATTCTTTCCTGTCAATTCTCCCCTCTTCTTTCGATCTTACTTCCTGCAAAGCCAATACTTCTATTTTATATTCCAGCATTTCTCTGGCAACCTCCATCACTCTTCCTACAGCAAACAATGTTTTTACATTCCAGGTCCCTATTCGTATTGCCGCAGGTTCTTTCTTCTTGTCTTCCTATTTCTCATTTTATTTGTTTTCGTTTTCATTGCCCCATCGTCGTCATCTTTGTTCGTCCCTCCACCTTCCCTTAACAGTGTTTTCGCTCAGTTCTCGTGATTTTTCTCAGTTGTTCATTGAGGGCCTCACTCCCTGGTGACCTTTCGTAAGCTGTAATTTATTAATTTCCTTTTCTATAGTTTCTGAACTTTCGAGATCTTCTATTCCGTACGTTTGTCCGCCCACAATAAATTTGTTGTATCTAAGATAGGCTGTGTATCCTTGCTGTTTTACCTGTTTTAAGTGAGTTATCTAAAGTTTCCTTTCCCCCTGAACATTTTTTATATAATCGTCAATAATCTAGATGTCTCTCTCTTTCAGGTCTTTGGTCCTTTCAAATATTTCCATTTTCTTGTTCCATATTTGTAGCTTTACAAAAAATGGTCTTTTGTTTATTTGGTTTCTAGGCTCCCAATTTCGTGATTTCCTTTTATCTACCGCTGGATTAACTTCTACTCCCATTTCCCTCAGCAATTCCTGAAAGCTTCTCTTTTACTTGCCTCTGTTCTTCCCTATCTGTATCAATCAGTCATGGCACTACAATGTCATTTCTTCTTATTTCTCACTCAACCTTTTTTAATCTCTCTTCTTGATCTTTAACTGCCTGCTTTAATTTTTAGTTTTCTTGTTTCAGCTCATTTTTAGTATCAGTATTTATTGTATGAGTACTTTTATCTAGTTTCTCTTTAACCGCTGCTAATTGTGTACTTATTTGCGCAAACATTCTGTTTATTTCCTCCATATATTCATTTTCCGATCGTATTCTATAATATTAGTCGTAATGTTTTTACATGCAGATTTATTTCTTCTTCTAGAACCTACTACATCTCCACTTTAATTTATATTTCTCCTTATTTGTTTATTTTTATTTTAATTTTGGAGTATTTCCTAAGTTGAAGAGTTGAACTCTTCAGTCGAAGCGGACAACAAACACTTGAAAATGCCAAATGAGATTTTGGCGAAACTTCGTGACTCTTTACAGAATCAATGGATCGCAACATGGCGTGATTTAGAAATATATATATATATATATATAAATAGAAATATATATATATATATATATATATATATATATATATATATATATATATATATATATATATATATATATATATATATATATATCCCCTTTGTGGATCAGACCTTGACGTGGTAAAGAGGTTTGAGTAGGGCAATGAAGCTTTGAGCTATGCCGTCTGGAGTCTATGCTCCTGGGAGGGTCACCCCTGGCGAACAGGTCAAGGCCGAAGCCTCAGGCAAACATGATCCAAAATCTGCCAACCTGCATTGAACCAGCGTGGCAGATTACGGTCAATACCTTCAACATGGAATTTAAATATGACAGTACAACCTCAAGCACGCCCTCGTTTTCCAGAGGCCAAGAGGCAATTACTTACGGCAGCGAGAAGGCAGAGGGTGCTAAGAATCACCGGGTTAGATCAGGCATACGGTCTATGAAAACGGAGGCCCGACTGCAAGGGCTGTTAATCGAACTTAACAACATACATTGGGATATTATTGAGCTCTGTGAAACACGAAGAACGAGGGAAGAGTTAATTAAACTGGAACCAACTGGAAAATGATTATTTGATGACCAAAGATAAAACAGTATTATGCAATTGTACAGTCCTTAACCATTTTAATGCTAGAAGTGACCACGGAATGGTACGTAATGGGCAAAAGTTAGGATTAACTGTCGAAGAGAGCGCGAAAGAATGGTAAAGTCCAAAAAGGGTAAAGTGGATTCTGGGAAATTGCTGGAAAGAGGTAGCGATTTTGAGATTGCTTTGTCGAACCTCTTTGCTGTGTTAGAAAACCCGGGGGAGATGGAAATATCAGTTCATTATAAAGAAGTCACCAACAATGTGCTTAAACCGACTGCTTCAATAGCACCAGAAGGAAAATGCTTCAAACAGACAAAACTAGCAAGTGAGATCATTGGTTTAATGAAGAAACTGTGAGCTCTGCAAAACTATAAGAAAATACTGGCAAAATTATACTCAAGATGCCTCAAAGAACAAAAATACCTCACTTATGGAAAAATGCAGAAGTGACCGTTTTACATAAAAAAGGTGCACAGGAAGATTTAAAGAACTCTCGTTCAATAAATCTCCAATCAGTAATCTACAAAGTGTTTACTAAGATTATATCTAAAAGAATATTAAGAAAACTGAATGACCCACAACTAAGAGAACAAGCAGTATTCAGAAGTTGATTCAGTATACTGGATTAGATCCAAGCTGCACAGTATGCCATAGAAAGACACAACGAATACACTATGCCACTATTCTTGGCTTTTATCGACTACAAAAAAGCATTTGACTCTAAAAGCATGCCATAATATGTGAATAATAATGTAAACCTATTAGGATCGATCTATGATGGAGCTACAGCGACAATTCACCTTGATGATTTTGAAGTGGGAATTAATGTAGAACGATGTGAACGGCAGGGTGACGCAATATCCCCTATTCTTTTCTCAGCTGGCCTTGAAAAAGTATTCCGTAAACTGGATTGGGTACAGGATGGTTTAAAGATCAATGTAGCAAATTGAAACCATCTTAGATTTGCAGATGATATCGTTCTCCTTTAACAAGTCCCAGAGAAGCTGCAAAAATGCATACAGGAGCTACAAGTGCTGCAACTGGCGAACCACTTGGCTTAAAGATAAACCTGAAAAAGAATCAGGTTATGTTCAATAAATTCGTTGAAGGCAGAATAGTTTTAGTTTTAAGAAGATATTTGGAGATTGCGGACCACGTTATATATCTTGGACAGAGGATTTCAATGGAGGGGAAAACCGTCCGGGAGGTGCAACGGCGTGTTAAATGTGGCTGGCAGACATTGGGAAGGCATTTAGCAGGCATTTGGCAGGCTTAACATAGAGTTTAAGAGCAGACTCCGACTTTGCCTGAAAAGAAAAGTCTTCGATCAGTGCGTGCTACCCCTGGACACTCACATAGCAATCAATTCAAGAACTTCGGGCAGCAGTAAGGGGAATAGAAGTTGAAGAAGTAGCTAGTAGAGGGATATGGAAAGATGTATGCTTGGCATTACAAGACGAGACAGAAAGCCCTGCGCATGGATCAGGGAACAAACGAAAGTGTGTGACATCATTGAAGAGTAAAGCAATTGAAATGGAGATGTGCAGGCCATATAGCTAGGTGATGTGATGACAGACGGGCCAAAGCAATCCTTAAGTGGATACCGCTTGATTGCAAATGTCCGCGAAGAAGACCGAAAGCATGATGGAGTGATGGCATCGCTAAGTATACAGGACCCGAGTGGCATAGGAAAGCCCAAGGCCGTGAAAGTTGGAAGCATGCTGAAGAGGCCTTCAGCCTGCCGTGGATCGACACGGGCTGATGATGATATATATATATATATATATATATATATATATATATATATATATATATATATATATATATATATATATATGACATATATATATATATATATATATATATATATATATATGACATATATATATATGACATATATATATATATATATATATATATATATATATATATATATATATATATATATATATATATATATATATATATATATATATATATATCTCCGAACTGCTTTCCTTGCGTTCGTCTAGAGCTCGGCTGATGACGGCTGAAAGGCTAGAAACCGGTCCCGAGGGACACGTGACATCGCATGGTTGACAGTTCAGCGAAGGCGATCGGTGGCACCACGTGGAGAAAGGGTGAAAGATTTCTGTAATATTTCCCTCCACGGTTCCGTTATGCTACCTTATGGGCATACCTGATACTATACCCGAGGTTCCACGCAGAATGTTACGAGCGGTCCTGACTGCTACGAGCATTCGCCGTATGATGGCGTGAGTTGTGTGCGATCACGACTCATCATTAAAATGGCCTGTTAATCTGGTGTGGCCCCGATCGTCTCTCCGAACTGCTTTCCTTGCTTTCATCTAGAGCTCGGCTGATGACGGCTGAAAGGCTAGAAACCGGTCCCGAGAGACACGTGACGTCGCATGGTTGACAGTTCGGCGAAGGCGATCGGTGGCATCACGTGGAGAAAGGGTGAAATATTTCTGTAATATATATATATATATATATATATATATATATATATATATATATATATATATATATATATATATATATATATATATATATATATATATATATATATGCGAAATAATCATCTTATAGTATTGAGTTATTTTAATATATATCTGGTTATTTTTGTTTCGATTTATTTGATTATAGAAGTGTCTTCTGATTTTTCTAGCTGCTTTATAATACAAGGACTGGTTTATCCTATTTCTCCCAATTCTGATTGGCTACAGATTAAACTTCTATCCTTAATATGCTGTCTTTCTTATTTATAGTTTGAGGCATATATTTTCAAATTATCCATATAAAATGAATGGCTTAACAGCACGTTAAGCACGTTTTTTATATCGATTTTGTAGCCAGTTCTGGTTTTATTGAGCAAGTAGCTAAGTGGATTTAAAGACAAACGAAACCATAAAGGGCTGAGAGAATCACCCTGAAAAATTCCTCGCTTTCTTTTTATTTAATCAGTAGAATAAGAGCCACTTTCAAATCAACGCGAAGTGTTGTATCCCATCCTTCCATAAGATACTCCAGACAACTTCTAATCGTCCCGCTTATTTGTTGTTTTTGTAGCACAGAACAGAGTCGAATGCTGTCTTGTAATCAGCCCATGCCATTGAGATATTCCGTTTTATTTTTCTCACCTGTTCACAAATGATACTATCAATGACTAAAAATTCCTTAGTTCTTCTAGCTCCTTTTTTGCAACTTTTTTGTTTATTAACTAGTATTCGGTTAGTAATGATATGTGTGGTCATATTTTATGCGAAAATCGCAGTAAAGAGTTTGTATATTGTTGGTAGGCAGGTTATAGGCCAATATTCATTCGATTGGAACGCTGATTCATTTTTAGGCATCGCTAATCGTAACCTTTTTCTTAAAGTAATCCGGGAATCAAATGGGTTTCTACAGAGCCTGTTGCAGTTGCTTTGCTAAAATATTATGAGTAGTTGTGAAATTTCTCCATCAGTAATCATAGATTCTATCTATTCCGAGTTCCTTCTGGTTTCCCATACATGCGATCGTTGTTCTGATATAGTCTTCTGTGATTTGAATTGGTGGCATATCCGGTAGCAGATTATCCTTTTCCACATCCCGAATCCATAGAGCTATTTCACGATGTCTCTTTTCTTGTGCCCATATATCCTGCCAAAACTCAGTCATTACCTCTATTGTAGACGGGTTGTTAGTTGTTACCTTAACTTTTTGTTGTAATGAGTGGTAGAATAGTTTTTGATCCCTGCTAAATTGATTGTTTTGTTTATATATTTTAGTTCTTTCTTTATAACTTTGCAGTATATTCCCTAATGCTTTAATTTTTTGTTTTAGACTATGTTGTAGTATCACCAAGTTCTGTTTTATACCTAATCTATCTAAATATAACTTCCGCTGTTTAGCTATTATTCTCACGGCCTTCTTCACTTTCTTGGATGGTGTATTGTTCAAATAAGTGTGGAGCTGCCCCACTATTTTTCTAAAATTATTAATTTTTTTGTTAAGCATATTTTCCAAGTCGGTTCGTATTCACTCTTCTTTCGTATTTCTCTATTTATTTGAATATTCGTTTTTCTCAGACACTGCTCTTGCTGAGGCATAAATTATTGTGTTTGTTTCCTCCAATGATTCCGATTCCTCAATAATTGATTCTAGTTGATTCCTATAATTGATTCCACTTTCTTGAGTAGGTAAGTTTGGAGAGCATTGGTTGGAGATGGAGTGGCATGCCATCATATAATAAGATGTTTCTTTTAATCAGATTTGAGATATCTGACTGACCTTTCTCTGCTTTAGTTAACGCATTTTTTACTATAGCTGTTTTGGCTACGTTCTGTGCTGGTGTAATATTAAGTTGATACTATTGGAATTGAGTATTTGGTTCGATTTGCTGCACAGTTTTTGCTATGTCTTTAATAACACGAAGTTCTGCGTTGGATAGCTTGTTCGTTCTAAAAATCCATCTTACTCTGTCTGTAAGGTTTTAAGTTAATATTTGTTTATCTGCACTTATTTTAATTCAAGCTTCCTTTATCTTCTGCCATTATGTTTTGTTTTTGTTATCAAGATCAGTATTCCTAGTCACTGCAAGAAAATGAGCGCGCATGATATCAATATTATCTTGTTTAGTCCAACGCTCATGTTTGTTATGTCTAGTGACAACAGCGGTAGCCGCACTGTATTTGCCCCAGCTCTAGTGCATTTCTAAATTATTATCCGGTGTCATAGCTCTTGTCGTTTCCAAAATAAACTGCACTCTATGTCGGCTCCGAGAGGGATCAGCCTTTACCCCTGTACCGACCATATTTTATTTATTTGAACTTAACATTTTCACTTTAAATTTGGATTACCCTGCTCCGCTAGGGGTTAAAGTTAAGGCACTACTAGCGACACCTTTATTAACGTTAAGGATTTATTGGGCATACAAAGAGAGGGTTAAGGGATTTTTATGAGGATTGGTAAGATATGAATACATATTAGGACAGCGAATAGCTGGCGTGGCTGCAAGTATCGTCTACGGACGTGGCAATAGCACTAAAGCTCTGCTGGAGACAGAGCCCTCTTGGCCAGTCCTATTTGTTTCTCCTCTATTGAAACTCCTGCGCCGGATTTGGTTACCCGATCTGGGTTCTGCAGCACTTAGTTACCGGGTTTTCCAACTAGGGGGTGCGAGTAGGAAATGGATAGGAGAGGTTATGAGAGACGCTTTATTATCCTTTGAACCCCATAATTATTATTATTGTATGATTTATTACTATTAATAATATATTATATCTATTTTCTTTAATCTTTTTTTGGGATTTAATATGTATCAGGGAAGAAATTCATCCTATCCTGCTACAAATTCAGGAACGGTATTCAGGAGTGATATTGCAAGTTTATAGGATAACACTTTTTTGCATAAGATGACTGGGATTCATCGGCAGTCTCAAAGACTCAATATTTTTTGTAAGGTTATTTGTCATTACTCTACACATCGATATTATTATGGAGATCAGTTCCATATTGGTTAAACTCCGCATATGCTTGAGAGATATTCATATTTCCGAACTTTTTCCATTTCCATTTTTGCCAGATTTTGTGCTAACGGACAACCCACAATGGTCACTTTATTTCTGTTATGAATTAATATCAAGTCTGGCCTGTTATAGTCTATTATCATGTCTGTGATTACTGGTCTATCCCAATAGAGCAGCCAATCACTGAATTCTAAAAATGGTTCCGGGCAATATTGATAGTATGGTGGTGGATTGTTGATGAGGCTATATTTCACCGGCCATTCCTGGTGTATAATTTTCGCCATCTGATTATGTCTTTCAAGATAAGCGAATTCTGATAGTGCTGAACATTCAGGAGTTATGTGGTATGCAGTCTCTCCAGAGAATCTGCTTTTCCAACATATATCATTAACATCTTGTAACCTAATAATTCCCTTTAATAATAAAATTGAAATTCTTAGTTACAACGATGGCAGCCATTCGCCGTAGGCTCTAGGCGTATGTTACGGATGGGTCGATGAGGCACGTCAATAGGGCGCCACCTAGTTCTTTTAAATTATTCTAGGTTTAAATAAACCCTAAAACTAGGAAAGGGTCTATAGTAGATAAAAAAACTCAAATACTCAATAATGATGTTATACATTTAATAAGCACTAGCACAATCCCAGAAAAAAACACAGAATATAAAAATAAAAAATGAAACAGCAATTTAAAAACTAGGTCTAGAGGTATGTTTTTTTTTTCATAATATACTTTTCATAATTTCGGGTTCGGATTACGAGTTCCTGTATGAAAATTATGAAGCCCTTTGTCTCAGGATGGAGCCAACCTCTCTTTGGTCAGTTAAGCGAGTTTTCTTTATCTACATTGGTGTAGTCTAAGGCAGCAGGAAATTTACTATGGAGTACCTTCCGCCGCCACGAAGTATTTTTTCAGCAGAAGTATTAATATTCGAACTTATGTGTGTATAACTTAGGTTTAAGTGTGTGTATCCTCGATGTACATGAACGATACTCCGTATTAAGGGCTTACTTGAGTTCCCAAAATAATCTCTCATACTTTGCTCCTGCTTCTTACATAGTTGTTTTTACTAATGAGATTTATACTATTTCCCATTCTCTCCTTTTCAAATAAAGCCATTCCGAGGCTGAGTATGGGTAATGGTACCTAAATTTCGTTAATAATCGGCGAGTAAGGAGATCCAGCTCATCCAGATCAAAATTAGATTATTTACCCCAAACAAATAATTCAAAATTGATATAGCCTAAGTGTTTATGGCAGTTGTTAGGTTACGTGAATTGAGTTTGGTATTCAACAATTTAGTAAGTCGACTTTTATATTTTTCTCTAACTTCTCTTTTCATGGCAGTCTAGTTAATGTATCGGTTTTGTGACAAGCCCAAGTATCTGTATGCTTTTTCCGGCTCTAGTGGTTCAATGCCAGATATTCTTAGTTTTTCTTCAATGTGTAACTTTTCTTTCCTTTCTTTACAGTTACCGTACCACACTTATCTAATCCGAAGATAATTTTGATATTCGTACTGAATATTTCTGCAGTTTTGATAAGTGACTGTATTTGATTTGGTGTTTCTGCATTGAGTTTCATATCATCCAAGAAGCACATATTGAGATTTCGTTGTTTTACTTGAACTTGCTTCATTATCACCGCGTCGATGGTTAACTATTCCTTGTTCAGTAGCCGCTATGACTCGAAAAGCGATGCTGGTGGAAGCGTGCGCTCCTATTACAGTCACTTATGCCAATAAGGTTGGAGAGGAGCGGTGAAACTAAGGACAACTAAACGGGAGTAAACCCGTTTAACAAATCTCTAACTTATATAAGTGTTATACGAACCGCAATGATGGGTGTATGACTATACTACAGTTAGCCGCAAACGGTGTCCTGCAGGACATGGCGCCACCTGCTCGTATATAGCCTTAGTGCGGTAAGGGCGCACTGCTGAACCCGACATCTGAAATCGGCACGACTCATGGGAATAGTATGGAATGCTTTTATAATATTGAAAAAAGATAGGGGATATAATGGAAGAAACTCTAAAAGAAGTTGAAGATCCCTTTGTAAGAAGGGGCTCAATTAGTAGGACACCACCTAGAATGCAACCCTATCTTTGCCAGAAATCAAAACGTCCTCAGATCCTGGTATGATGGAGGTATAACTCGCAGAGGAGTAAAAGAAAAAGATTTGACCAAACACCTGATGATACTCTAGTCACGAACAAAGAGAATAAGTCGTTTAAAATCCTACAATATATTTTTAGAACAATAGGCAAGTTTGGAAGCAAAATAGGAAATAAAGGAATTAACAAGCAAGCTCACCGTTCAAACGGAGAGGTTAAAGAACAGAGTGGCTAAAAAACATGGTGGAACATCGAGTGGCTAAAAAAAGCAGGCCAAGAAGCAGGAACAGTGCTAAAAATGCGAAGGAAAGCTCTCACTAGAGGGAAAACGTATGAAGGCTTCAGGAAACAAAGGGAAGAAGACTAAAAAAAAAGTTTTTGCAGAAATACCTATAGAACAAGAACTTATATGAAAGGTACCTGCGGATACAGACATTAAACTTCCGGGCTACCGTTGTTTTGACACAAAAAATAAAGAAATCAGCATGGGCATTTGACCGATTTGGGAGGATGGATTTGGAAGGGATGACCTCAAAAAACAAAAAAGAGCTGTGGGCGAATTTGCCATGATGACGTACAAAACAGGTTTTCCCGATAAGAATGGCAACATAATCTATTCGGCGAGTCTATTTTACTGCATTACTGTCGGAGAAAATCTGCAAGAGGAGGCCGAAGATTCAAACATGTTGCAGTGCCCAAAGAAAATAAATCATTTAGCAGTGAAGCAGAATTTAGCACACCAAACCACCAAAATTGTGTTACCAGAACTGCAAGGGATAGGTAGTATCATTTTTAAGAAAATGAGATTACAAGAGAAAATACAAAATTATTAATTTATCCCGTATCTAATGTGAGGCTATGCTTTGGAATGTTCATAATAATGTAGTTCTTTTCGTAAAATTTAAGCATTTATTTCCATAAGAAAATAAATTGCCTTAAAAATCAAAGTACTGGCTATCGAAAACTGTTACTTTTTCCCATTTTTCTCTCAAATAATGGATTCCTTGCCAAAAGAACATTTGGTTTGTTGAGGCCAACCATTCATCAAGACAAATGTTCGCTTCTTCGTAAGAATGTAAATCTTGTCCTGAAAGTCCGTACTGCATCGGTCAAAATAGTGCTAGTCCAAAGAGGCTAAGTTCGGTGAGTACGGTGGGTGCGGTAGGACGTCCCATTTAAAGTTTTTCAAGTAGTTCATTACACATTTTACAACATGGAACCGAGCATTTAGTTCGAGTCTGTAGATGTATTCTGGATGTTTTTCCCTCAATACTCGGTTTAATTTTATCAATTATTGATCAGCATCTATCGCCAGTAATCATTTAATCAGGTTTCAATAGAACGTAATACAAAACTGCCCTAGTAACCCACCAAATACACAGCTCAGCTCACTGGTTTTGATGTTGAAGTATGGCATGGGCCAATCCATGAATTTTTGTGCTTTGGGTTATCAAAATAGATCATTTTTTCATCACCTATTACAACTTGATGTAAAAAATATCTTCTTTTCTGTCTAGCAAGCAAAATTTCACAAGTGAGGGCCTTTCAATATCCTTTTTCTTCAATTCATATGGAACCTATTTTCCTTCCTTCTGGATTCTTACCTATCCATATATATACCAATTGTTTCAACGTATGTGTTGAGTCTTCATTTAATAATTCCTGTAAATCTGCATTTTCAAACTTTTTTGGCTCTCCTGGACGGTCCTGTTTAATACCAAAATCACCACTTGTAAAGCGTTTAAACCATCGTAAGTTTTTTGGGTTAGAGCATGTTCACCACAAGCTTCAACCAGCAATCGATAACTTGCAGTAGTCATTTTCTTCAAATGAAAGAGGATTATTAAACTTCCCCACAAAACATCTTTTTCTGGTAAAATGTATAAATGTATATTCTAATATAGAGTAAATTCAAAACAAGCTGAAAGTGTAACAACAAATTATTTGCACAGTAATTAATATGTGTATTTGATTAACCAACTAATTCATACATCAGGTTTAACAAAATCGTATGATAGCCATTATTTTTGTGTACAATTTCAAGTTTAATAAAAGAAAATAAATTTAACAAATGGGAAAGATCCTAATATGTGACATTAAAAGAACTAGTTCAATATAAATAATGAAATATACTACTATCATCAAAAAGTAAGGTGACATTATAAATAAAACATAAAGTTGAATTTTTCTAGTGGAACCTTTGGTGTGAAACACTAAACTCGAAGAAATTTACCACTAAACATCAAATCGCTTTTTGAAACTTCTCGGTGCACGTTTCGCTAACCATGTTAACATCATCAGGAGATGATTTAATCTCGTCGAGAACCTTCAAAAAGTGATTTGGTATTTAGTGGTAAATCTCTTCGAGTTTAGTAAAACATAAAGTATTTATTTATTCTTTCAAATTTATATTGTCTTAACACATTTATTGCAATACACTTATTTCAACGTTTATTCAGTGTTCGAAACAATTTTCATGCTCAACTTTATATTTCCTTTAATGCGTCCAGCGAACATTCTCGATCGCATTTATATACCCAGAACGGCGTCCACGAATTTTCTTCACTCAACGGAATATACAGAAATTACACGTTGCTATATCTGTTGAACAAAGTGATAATTGAATGGTATTTGTTTGATTTTTTGCGAAACATTGACAAATAATTATTACATTGGGCGATCGTGCGTCATGGTTATGAAAAAAACAAAAATAGTTTTACCACAATCTAGTATTTCAATTCTTATAGTGGAACTAGAATTCGAAGAGATTTACCACGAAACACCAAATCACTTTTTGAAAATTCTCGACGCACGTTTCGCTATCCATGTTAGCATCTCCAGGAGATGATTTAATCTAATTTTAAAACTAAACTATGTTCTATTTATATGATAACCCTACCTAATGAAGCGTGTAAAAATCATGAAGCGTGTAGTTTACTGAGCCTTACATTAATAATTGAAAAAGTTGACTGAACGGAATAGGTTAGGTTTGGTTCATGATTTTCTTACATTTTTCTATTTGAATCCTTTCATATGCATCCAAAGCCCTATTATTTACACTTTTTACCAGTCTTAAATTTCTAATATCTATATTGTGGTCATTCATGTTCGATTGCATATTGGGTAACACAAGATTCTTCATTTCTCCCATATCTAATGTGGGCAATGTGTTCTTTAAATCTCGTTAATATTAATCTTTTTGTTTGCCCAATATACCTTCAATCACAATTTTGACAACTAATTTCGTAAATCCCCGACTTTTCTTGTTCTTGTTGAAAATTAGGCTTATTGGAGCAGATATTTCGTTAATGTTAATGTTTCAAAATCTTCCAAAATATGTGATAAAATAACTAATTTTGGTGCATTTTAGAACATAAATGTTGGTGCATTTTTAAAAGGAATTTGTTCACAGCAATAAATAGTAAATTCATTCAAAAAATGTTATCTTTAACTAAAAAATTCAAAAGACTCAAAATTGGGCATCCGAAAGAACATATTCCAGAAAACAGCATCAATATAGTATAGAATCTTTCAACACAGACGTTCGACAATCCAGAACTAGATCTTTTAAATAAAGGCTTCAATTTTGCTTTGCTGTCACCCCATAGTGCTTTGGAGAATATGGTAGCCGGTATTGAAACTGGTATTAAACACATACCGGAGTCTTCAACAGCTTTCGTCAGAGAATCATGTAAAACCAAAATTGCAAAAAATATTTGAAATAAAATTTAAAATATGCCAAATATTTCTAAGATTGTCAAGCGTCTGCGAGAGAAGGATTGTTTTGATTTAAAAGCTGGAAATAAGGTTCAAGTAATGAACAAATCTGATTACTTTGAACGCGTTGAAAAATTAATTCAAGACGGTCGATATAAACGATTACTTAGGAATCTATTATCAAAAATGGTTAACGAAGTCAGAGATGCATTGAAATCTTGCAACAGCCTTATTTTTTCTTCTCTGAAAAACAAACTATATATTTCGATTCCAAAAGTGCCAAGATTGTATATTCTACCAAAAATTTATAAACCTGGAAAATCAATGAGACCAATTGTATCAGCCATTGATTCTCCAATATACAATTTGACAAACTGGTTGTAACGTTCCACTATGCCTGACTAACCCTTAATGTCGGGGCGGGGTGTGCGAGTCAGGCTTTAGGTCTTACATAGAAACAACTGTTGATGGAATAATTAAACTATATATTAATCTAACACTAAATACAATTACTAGTATGAAAAAGAAATACCTAACCATAATAAATAAAAGAATATATCACAAGACAAAATGAACAAAAAATCTAAATGAACACTTGGAGTACTCGAGGGAGTTAAACGGTTTTAATAACAAGATTGTTTCTGAGTACATCTCTTTAACGAGATTATGTGTGAAACAAAATTGTCTTCAGCTTAATAACAGGTTTTACGAACAACAAGAAGGAACAGCATTGGACAATCCTCTGTCACCGTACTTAGCTAACTTATTCATGAGTTAGTTTGAATCCGAGGTGAAGATGAACGATGAATGATGAAAAGTAACTGAATACTTTCCGAAGGTATGGTTAAGATATGTGGATGACGTTTTTACAATTTTCGATTTAAAAAATGACAACTTAGTTGATTTTATTGAGATCTTAAATAGTAAATCCCAAAACATGGCATTCACGCATGAATTCGAAAACAACGATAGTTTACCATTTCTGGATGTTTTAGGCACTAGAAATAATGAAAGTAGGTTAGATTTTGATATTTTTAGAAAAAGCACCACCACTCCGAGATATATTCCTAACGATTCGAATCATAGTCTCCAAAATAAGATGCCTAGTTTAAATTTTATGGTAAATAGATTAATCAATTTCATTTTAAACAAAGATAATTATAACATAGAATTAAAATTAATTAGGGAGGTATCCGAAGTAAACGGTTATAATAACTACAATGTTCTTAAATTAATTAGAAAATATAGGTTTAGAAAATTATTGAAAGAATCTCCGAATTTTCAAAAGGATCAGAACAAAAATATGGTAATATCGTTTGATGCCCAATTAACACGAGGGCTAGACAAAATTTTGAAAAAAGTGGACATCAAGATTGTGTACAAACCATATATTAAATTAAGAGAATTCCTGGGTAATCCAAAGGATAAAGTAGGTCAACAAGAAAATTTGGCGATTTACGAAATTAGTTGTCAAGATTGTGATCGAACGTATATTGGGTAAACAAAAAGATCAGTATTAACGATATCTAAAGAACACATTGTCTACATTAGATATGGGAGAAATGAAAAATCTTGTGTTGCCCAACAAGCAATCAGACATGACCACAATATAGATATTAGAAATTTAGGACTGGTAAAAAGTGTACATAACAATAGGGCTTTGGCTGCACATGAAAAGATTCAAATAGAAAAATGTAAGAAAATCATGAACCGGGAAAAATGACCTATTCCGTTTAGTCAACTTTTTTAATTATTAATGCAAGGCTCAGTAAACCTCACGGTTCATGATTTTTACATGCTTCATTAGGTAAGGTTATCATATAAATAGAACATCGTTTAGTTTTAGAATTAGATTAAATCATCTTCTGAAGATGCTAATATGGTTAGCGAAATGTGTGTCGAGAAGTTTCAAAAAGTGATTTGGTGTTTAGTAGTAAATATCTTCGAGTGTACAAATCTAGTACTTAATCTTTTATACTTTATTGGTGGTTACTCAGTACAAGACTCTTGATATTGGTAATGTTCTTTAATATTTTAAGAAGTTTCTTCATTAGTTGACCTGGAAGGTCTGCCTGTAGGAGGTTCAGTTTCAACTGTTTCCCTACCGTCACTTCAGTGATCTGCTACTTGTAAACATTTTTTGGAATAACTTCATCTCCGTAACAGTTTCTTAACTTTTTTCATGCACCAACACCAAAAATTTCATTTTTTAAACAAAATTTAATAAAACACCATTTTAAAAAATGGGTTTTTTTATTACAAAATCTGCTATATATAACATAAAGCGTCGGAATTTATAGAACAAAAGTCGCCTCTAAAGGGTTTTTAAACCAGTATTATATGTTTTTGTTAAACGTGATAGCAGCCATATTTTTTCTTACATCTTATATCTTATATTATTTTATATATCTTATATTATCAAGCCATATCATTTCTCGCCAAAATTGACTATTCGTAATTTAATTCAAAAATTCGAACTAAATGATAGTGTTTGTGATACTAAGAACCCAACCCGTCAAAAACTTAAACGTATTGCTGAAAGCATAGATGATGTGAACCAAAGTGTGAATAAAAATCCAAAATAATCAATTAAAGGTCGTTCTCAAGAACTTGGGCTTTCTTATGGCACTAAATGGAATATTATTCATAAAGATTTGCATTTCAAAGAGTATATAACTGATGTCATTTACCAACACATATAATTTTGTTTTTCAGCGATGAAGCTTATTTTTGGTTAAATGGCTTCGTAAATGAGCACAATTGTTGCATTTGAAGTGAAGAAAACTCACATGATGTCCTTGAAACATCTTTACATCCACAAAAATTAACATTTTGGTATGGTTTTTACTCAGTAAGACCCTTGATATTGTTAATATACTTTATTATTTGAAGAAGTTTCTTCATTAGATCATCTGGAAGATCTGCCTGAACGAGGTTAATCTTCAGCTGCTTCTCTACCTTTATTTCAGTCATACTACTTGTATACATTTTTTTTTGAATAACTTTATCTCCGTAACAGATTCTTAAGCACACAAAATTTCCCTTTTCAGGGATGAAGCTTATTTTTGGTTAAATGGCTTCGTAAATAAGCACAATTGTTGCATTTGAAGTGAAGAAAATTCACATGATGTCCTTGAAACATCTTTACATCCACAAAAATTAACATTTTGGTATGGTTTTTACTCAGTAAGACCCTTGATATTGTTAATATACTTTATTATTTGAAGAAGTTTCTTCATTAGATGATCTGGAAGATCTGCCTGAACGAGGTTAATCTTCAGCTACTTCTCTACTGTCATTTCAGTCATACTACTTGTATACATTTTTTTTGGAATAACTTAATCTCCGTAACAGATTCAATCTCCGTAAGCACACAAAATTTAGCTTTTCAGGGATGGAGCTTATTTTTGGATAAATGGCTTCGTTGATAACCAGAATTGAGACATTTAGAGTGAAGAAACCCCCACATGCTGTCCTTGAAACACTTTTACATCCACAAAAATCTATGGTCTGGAGGTGTAGTTGGACCATGCTTATTTAATAACGAAAATAGAAATGCAGTTACTGTAAATAGTCAAACGTTACATAAACATGCGTACTAATTTTTTCTGGATGATTTTAATCTGGACGACATGTGGTTTCAACAAGATAGTGCAACATGCCATACATCTCGTGACACAATCAATTTATTAAGAGAAAAGTTCAATGACCATGTAATCTCAAGAAATGCCCATGTTTACACCAATAAATCACAAACGCTCAATGACCTTAACACCATTATTATTCGTGTCATTGGTGAAATATATACCGATTTATGTGGCAAATTGGTCAAAAAGTTCAGACTAGATTTTTTTTAATTCAGAGGCGGTCATTTATATGAAATTATTTTAAAATAAAAATGCCATGAACCAATATTTAATATCAAAAAAATTATGTTGATATCTTACACCGTTTTATTTTTATTCCAAATTAAAAATTTATACCTCTTAAGCCGGCTACTCACTAAGCGGCACTTGCCGAGTAACTTGACATTTGGCAAGTATTTGTTCGAGTTCAAGTAACATGTAAACCGTGTCTACTTTAAAAGTTATTATTTTTTCAATATTTTTGTTTTGTTTTGTTCGCTCCAATACAGGGGTGGTTTAAAAAAAATAGGGATAACCCAAAAGAATAACTAAAAAATCGAAAAATTCAAAACTGCTAGTTTAGTATGAGAATCGCCACTTCGGATTACTTTTAATAGACGACGTTTATGGTGGACCTATCGTGTATTGTCTTTGTATTTAAACATAACTACAAATATTAGCGTGAGTCGATGACTTAGTTTTTTAAAATTCTCATTGACAGATCTCAATTGATAGATTTGAGTGACTGTGAAAACAATTCCGTGCCGTTTTATAGTGTTCATTACAATACTGAGGAGAAAACGAGCAGACATAGGTCGTCAAAGTCAGTCAAATGTACGACGAGCTACATCGCGTGTAAACCGCACTGATGACTAGCCACTGACAGATAAAGATAGTAGTCGCATTTGTATGTCCGAATCGCATTCGAGAGTGACCGAAAATGAAAACGACACAATGAACATAAACGATTGCGCCGACGCAGTGCTCCCGTGAACCTGGAACGAGCGACATTCCATACGATGCGGAAATCGATACGGTGTCAGTCGTTTGTCCGTATTGTAAGGCGTTGAAATACAATAGTGATTCTCCTGGATTATGCGGGTGGAAAAATCAAATTGGCACAATTGGTCCCATCACCAAATCCATTACGCTCATTACTTTCTGGGACGGAAAGTGATTCTAACCATTTCTTGGCCAACATTTCATTCCGGGACAGTTGTTTTCCTTCAAATCAGTCGACATAGTTATCAACCAGGATGAGGTAGTCAACAATCCCATAGAATTTTTGAATTCGCTAGAATTACCTAGACTACCCTCTCACAATTTGTAATTAAAAGTAGGCTCAGTCATCATTATGTTGCGTAACATTAATCAACCTCGACTATGTAATGGAATGAGACTGGCTGTGAAAAAGCTAATGAATAACGTCATCAAGGCAACGACCATCAAGGGAAAATACAAAGGAGAGGATGTTTTGACTCCGCGTATCCCGATGATTCCAACGGACTTTAAGCAATTTTAATCGGTTGCAATTCCCCGTGCGTCTGGCCTTTTCGATGACCATAAACAAATCACAAGGCCAGTCGTTGGCAGTTTGTGAAATTAACTTAGAGTTTCCGTATTTCGCGCATGGACAACTATATGTCGCGTATAGGAAAACCATCATCTTTGTATATTTACGCACCGGAAAACAAAACAAAAAACGTAATTTATCAGAAAGCTTTACACTAAATAACTGTATTTATCTTTCATGTACATAAAAGATATTGAATTAATTTGAATTACAATCAAGTTTAATAACCTATCGAAATTCAAACCGTACATGATGCAGCCAGTAGTCTCAATGAATTGTTCTTGGAAGGTTGATTAGGATTGATAATCGCTGATCAAAAGTTATAATCAAATAAATTGTAGGTGATATGAAGTTCACCGGGTCATCTAGTATATAACCAAAATATATAATACGTACAAAATAGGTAATTTTTTGACCCCAAAATCAAAATTTTACCTGTTGCTCCTCGTACACGCAAAGCTCGCTCATCTGTATGTATGTAACGAGCTCATCCGAGTATCGAAAAAATCGGCTACACATGATAGCAAGTAAGTAATTCGCCGAATCTTGCGCCGAGTATGTGAATCTGCATACACACATCTTGATACTTGCCAAATACTTTGCAATTACTTGGTAAGTATCGCGTAGTGTAATGCCGTCATTATTTGATAACCCTTTAGCATGCAAATGCAGCTAATTATCTATGCTCTTATCTAGGCTGGTATAGAATTATATTATTTTACTCATACATGATAACCCTATAAGGATAGTGAATAAGCAATGAGCAATTAATACATAAATATATTCTTATGACATATGTCCTGTTATAAGGAATTGAGCTCACACAAACTTATGCTGTAATGCCAATCACATTTTCCAGATGCTCGTAAAAAAGAACATTATAAGTGCATTATTTAACCACCAGACGTTTTATTAGTTACCAAATTTGTTTTGTTTTAGAATACGATCAACGTTCTTGAATGTAAACGTGATTGTCCAAAATTAAAGCTATTTTTTTTCGCCTTGTAAAGAATACGAATTAGTATTATCGATCATTATAAAAGGTGGCTTAGTCATAGTTTCTTTTAGATTCTTTTCAATTTTGATAATGGGTTTGATTCCCGCTCTAAGTACCGATGTTTGTGACTTTGTTTAAAAGTTTGTGAATGTTTTCTAAGCAAGAATGTAAAATTTTACAAAGAAATCACACCTCAGTCACGCCATTTTGGAGATGGATAATGCCGGATGCTTTCTTAGAGGTATTCGACCTTCCTACAGCAATTCTACAGCCAGTAGGTTTCTACAGAAATGCACAAAACCAAAATGGATCATCCGAGGGGTATGCTGACCGGAGTTTAAATCTGAATCTGATCACCGCGCTTCAGAATTTACGTTAAACTCTAGTCACGTTAAAAATCTAGTTGCTAAATAGCCTACGTTGTATGTGCCTCTTATTCTAAATCCTGAGAACATATACTATAAATATATTTTTCTTTCAGAATGATAGACAAACATCTTATACATACATATATATATATATATATATATATATATATATATATATATATATATATATATATATATATATATATATATATATATAAATATATATATTAATATATATATTAATATATATATATATGTATATATATATATATATATATATATATATATATATATATATATATATATATATATATATATATATATATATATATATATATATATTTATTAATAATAATAAATGGAAAATATAATAAAGGTTATATAGATGAAACACATTTCAGACAAATATCCGCTGCGGCTACTTCTGAGAAAGCGAATTCTCTCAATCCAATTTTCGACCATTTTTTTAGGTTAGATGAAACGCGTTCGGGATTTATCGATAATTCGGTGAATACATTACAAAGTTAAAATTCACAAAGTGCTCTATAAGGCTGGCACACATAACACAGATAACAAGCGTTGCTCTGATAATAAATGTTCTATGATAATTTGTCAGACTATTGAGGCACATATTTATAGACCTGCGCGCAAACTTACAGTTCGTTAGACACCAACCCTTATCGAATTTTAGAGCACGTTAAAAAATCATCCATTATTTGCCACCTCTGTCTTTATTATTTTGACATTTTTTTAAAAATATTTTTAGCAGCCATTAGTAAATTGGGATATTTTGATAAAAAAAATATGCTAAGATGTGCTCGGTAAAAGCATAACTGTAAACTATATATATATATATATATATATATATATATATATATATATATATATATATATATATATATATATATATATATATATATATATTCTTACTATTACTTCCTATCAGGTTATCCTATAATTCCTATAACTGTTAACACTGCAGTACTCGTGCCTTATCTAAGAGATACAAGCCTCAGTCGAATTCGATTAATTTCGGGACAATTGGTTTTCGAGGGCGGCCTCTCCGAATATCTTCTTAATTTGTAATAAGGTATAAGGTTAGCACGGTTTGAACTGTTAATGTTAGTGTATGTTGTCGTTAAGTCTATAGTGTATCTGACGGATACTTTGCGAGTACTCTAGTAAGTATTATACAATTTATATTTTTGAAGTTTTCTTTGTATTTTTGATATGTTTACATTATTTGTTAATGTTTGATAACTGTTATTTTTATTTTAATTTTTTAACAAAAATTAAAAAGGTATTGTATCTTATGGATACAACGAGAGTACTTTGTATATTTTATATTCAGTCATCAGCGGTATTTTTTTCTTCAGGCAAAATGGCTACAAATAAGAAGTTTTACAATCTGGAAAGTAAAAAGGACATTGAAGAAATAAATAAACTTTTATTTGACGAATAGACTGACGATGATGTAAATGAATATCAAAATCAAAATGCCGAACCCATTGATTATGATGCTGAAGAGGAATATGATACAGATCGTTCTGAGAGAGTAGAAGAAAGGCATGAAAATTCAGAATCTAAACAAAGTGCTGTCGATTCTACTAGTGCTGTAAAAGACGAAGAAAACTTTTACATAACTACAAGAAAAAGTAATAAAGAAGTCCCATTTCCTTCTAGAAAAAGAACTGGTGAGAAAAATTTAATCAAAAAACTTCAAGGTGTTATCGGTGATGCGAAAAATTCTACAAGTATTTTGGAATGCCGGCAGTGTCTCATTAGTGAAAATATGTTAGACTTGGTTGTGAAATTTACCAATCAATATACCCAATTAACCAATCAATTTACCAATCAATAGTAAATTGGGATATTTTGATAAAAAAAATATGCTAAGATGTGCTCGGTAAAAGCATAACTGTAAACTATATATATATATATATATATATATATATATATATATATATATATATATATATATATATATATATATATATATATATATATATATATATATATATATATATATATATATATATTCTTACTATTACTTCCTATCAGGTTATCCTATAATTCCTATAACTGTTAACACTGCAGTACTCGTGCCTTATCTAAGAGATACAAGCCTCAGTCGAATTCGATTAATTTCGGGACAATTGGTTTTCGAGGGCGGCCTCTCCGAATATCTTCTTAATTTGTAATAAGGTATAAGGTTAGCACGGTTTGAACTGTTAATGTTAGTGTATGTTGTCGTTAAGTCTATAGTGTATCTGACGGATACTTTGCGAGTACTCTAGTAAGTATTATACAATTTATATTTTTGAAGTTTTCTTTGTATTTTTGATATGTTTACATTATTTGTTAATGTTTGATAACTGTTATTTTTATTTTAATTTTTTAACAAAAATTAAAAAGGTATTGTATCTTATGGATACAACGAGAGTACTTTGTATATTTTATATTCAGTCATCAGCGGTATTTTTTTCTTCAGGCAAAATGGCTACAAATAAGAAGTTTTACAATCTGGAAAGTAAAAAGGACATTGAAGAAATAAATAAACTTTTATTTGACGAATAGACTGACGATGATGTAAATGAATATCAAAATCAAAATGCCGAACCCATTGATTATGATGCTGAAGAGGAATATGATACAGATCGTTCTGAGAGAGTAGAAGAAAGGCATGAAAATTCAGAATCTAAACAAAGTGCTGTCGATTCTACTAGTGCTGTAAAAGACGAAGAAAACTTTTACATAACTACAAGAAAAAGTAATAAAGAAGTCCCATTTCCTTCTAGAAAAAGAACTGGTGAGAAAAATTTAATCAAAAAACTTCAAGGTGTTATCGGTGATGCGAAAAATTCTACAAGTATTTTGGAATGCCGGCAGTGTCTCATTAGTGAAAATATGTTAGACTTGGTTGTGAAATTTACCAATCAATATACTCTACAGTGTAAAGTAAAAATACAGTCGTATTAGGGATACACCATCCCCCGACGGACTTTTATAGATAGCTGGGAACTGCAAAGGTGGAAGATTCAATTTAAAAGATTTCTGAGAGACAGACGGATTTGGTTCCACAATTAAATAGTCACCAAATGTCTGATTTAACAAGGAATTTTCTATTAAGAAATCTGTGAAATTATGTCAACGACACTAGATCATTCATCCTTTCATCATCCTATTTAAACACTAAAAAAGGGATCGCTAATTTTAAAGAATAAAGGCCTGGGAAACCAAACAATGCACAAACGCAAGAAAACCTTAATCATGCCCCTCTATATGGACCAAAACTACATTTAAGCCGAAATTATAAAAATATGATGAGGAAAATGTTTTCAAAAATGTCTTGTTTTAAAAGATAATGTGCCCGTCCACAAGTCCTATACTGTCTAGCTGAATTAAACAATAAATTTATTTTAAACTTGTATACCATTAGCCGTATTTTCCTGGCTTGTATACTTCTGGTTGTTAACTATTTTCCAAACTTAAAGTAATTTTTTAATGGAAAAGGGATGGTAAATAAATTGTGACTTCATAACAGTGTATTTTATTTTATTTTTTTAATTAAGCTTCGCTTGTATAGTGCCTGTTCCATATTGTAGTTGCATAGAAACCTAATTATGTTAACTACTGTCACCCCAAAAATCTTATTTTTTATGCCAAAGAAACTTCTTTTTAGTAACTCTCGTATATTAAAACAGTAGCAATTACAAAATTTGCTTAATTGACTTGTCAGAAACACACTTCTGTTTGCTCTCTTCGAAGATCCATTATTTTAGTCTTTGATACAAATCCCTAATCAAGAAATTAGTCGAGCATCGTCTACTGATTTACACATTTCGACTTACGTCTGTTGCAGGAGCTTTAACCGATATCTGCGGTAGTTAGTAAAAATACAGTGCTTCAAAAGTCGTTGATATCTCAAGTCCAATAACCACTACTCATTTTTCTTGCAGTGAACAATATAAAAATTTATTCCCTAGAGAAAGACATCGTTTATAAGATTTACGATAAACCCTTACTGCAAATATTTAGTAACAAAATACTATCTACATTAAACATATTTTTAGATTAATATAAATAACAGCACATTAAAAAAGATAACATACTGTAGTAAAATAAAAATGTGAAAAAAAATAGACAATATAATAAGAAATATTTACCGCCTGCAAACGAATCAAGCGTAATGTATTCATTAATAATAAATATCGTTTTGAGAGGAGATCTAGTATATATTTGACAACTCTGCTTTTTTCGTCTTAACATTTTTTTTTTAATTTGAACAGTTCATTACATTCTCTCCCAAGAAATATTTAGTAATTGCTTTAACAATATGTACTTTTGACATGTAGGAAGTTACCCAATAGCTCCTTTCCTTTATTAAGTTAATCATATGAAAAATATTTGACTATTGAATTTTTAACATTTTTTTTATCTGGTTTTTTCAATTTGACTTTAACTGAAGCTATTCGATATTTGTTATTTGCACTAGAGTACAAAACATCATGTAAAAATATGCTAGTTACTATAAAAATGATCGCATTGTGAACAATAAGTAATCCTAATAATTTAACTACTGTGTATGGTCGGCATAACTGGCGTACTGATACAGACATTAAAAGGCGGATAAATTCAGTCAATTAGATCTGTTTTGGACATAACTTATGTTCATCCTATTCCCATTATGTGTGTTGATCCCATTTTATGTATACAGGTAGATGTGCCCAGTGAATAAGAGCTCTGACAGTTTGAAATAAACATATTAAAAAGTTCAGATAGTGGGACCAGTCCGTTTTTTTACTACTAAAATAATTGCAAATCATTCTTTAGACATGACAGCTCTAAAAATATCCCAACCTCTACCATTCGCAAATATTGATCTCAAATCTACTCGGTTTGATTTAAATATAACCGTAAACAATAACAAACCGGTAAAAGGTCGAAGCGCAATTTCATCCAAATTAGCAACAATGTAGGAATGACTACTTATATAGCGATTTGGAAACTCCACTAATTTTTCAATGATATGATTTAAAATTAAATTAACCACATTATGAGAAAAAACTGAGCTCCATACAGCCAATACATTATTTTGACTATTTTGTAATCCACGAGTAGCAGATAGACGAATTACAAAATTATGTTCCAATATCCCGACATTTCTGGTAAGTTCTATGTTTGACAATTTGAACCTATTTTTACCGTAGTTATGATTCTGTTCACCTTCCTCGGTTCTTTCATTTTCATTACTGCTTGCATCTTCTTCTGATTCGGAGAAATAGTCGGTAAACTCCATATCTTCATCAAATTCATCTTCTAAGTCACTTAGATCAGTATCAATGTCGTTGTACTATTTTTCCAAAGTTTCTTCAAAATTTGGATCATTTGGGTATACCAATTTCGGCAATTTTGGAGTTAAATTATTCATTATTAACTTCTGTGATTCTGTGAAAATAATTTTGTTACATAGTTAATATAGTGAAGTCTTAGAGACCGCTTACAAAGCGTACAAATGTATAATTGAACTTACCGTGCAGTCCCCTCAACAACGCATGTATAACTGATTTATTGGAAGGTACATAAGCCCTTATAGCGCTAGAGTTATTAGAAATGGGGGAAAGACAAAAATTAGAAGCGTCAAGCGGTTTCATAGACCGCACCACAGTATCTTAGAAAGCTAGTTAAATACCTTTAGTATTCCTTTAATAACTGTTTTTGTATACTGTTAAAATTTTTATTTTTTGTATGTTCATTTAAATAATTATACACCTAGTTGTATGGTTCTTTAAGTAGGATAATTATAATTATTATGCTTAACTTTTTTGTGTTATATTTTTTTTGATTGTCTCAAAATATGTGTTTAGTTAATTATTAAATTGATATAGTGTTAGACTGAGTTGTTTGGAGTAGGTAAGACACATTTCCCATTTTAGGGTTTTTTTATCTCAGAGAACTGGGTGGCGCCCTTCAGTAGTGCCGCTTATATCCATCCACGACCCACGACGTAAGTGCCTCCTCTATTTAAGAGGGTTTTAGATAACGAACACCTCAGAATCCGAATATTTCAGACTCCGGACATTTCAGACTTCAAATATCTCAGAATCCTGATATTTTAGACTCTGGATATTATAGACGTCGGACATTTCAAATACTGAATATATCAGTTACCGGACATTTCCGTTACCGGACATTTAAGTAACATCATCAGGAATAACGCCAGATATTATTATACCTTTATTTTTATTACGATAATCACTATTATTACCATCACAGATTTTACCACCCATTTTTAATGTTTATCTTAGAAAGCTAGATAAGAACTCTTACTATTACTCTAATACGCGTGTTTGTATACTGTTAAATATATTATCTTTTTTATGTTCGTTGAAATAGATCAATTCTTCTGTTGGAACCTTTGGTGTGAAACACTAAACTTGAAGAGATTTACCACTAAACACTAAAACGCTTTTTTGAACTGCTCGACGCACGTTTCGCTAACCATGTTAGCATCATCAGGATATGATTTAATCTAATTCTAAAACTAAGCTATATTCTATTTATATGAAAAACATACCTAACGAAGCGTGTAAAAATCATGAGCCGTGAAGTGTACTAAGCCTTACATTAATAATTGAAAAAGTTGACTGAAAGGAATCGGTTCTTTATCTCGGTTCATGATTATCACCCGGTAATTAGAGAACCCGGTCCATTAGACCTGATAATAATATTCTTTTTTGAATTTTTTATTGCGTTAATGTTCTTTCTAATCTAGATTATTCTATTCTCTGGTTCTCGCTATTATCAGATAAGAGACAGTATATCATTTGATCTTATATACTTTAGTTTGATTTTACATATTTTGATTGATCTACTTGCGTACATTTGATTCAATTTTCTAAAATTAGTATAATTTAAGTAAGTTTAGTATAACTTAATTTAAGATAATTGTAAATTAGAGAAGAGCTCTTTTAAGATAGGAAAACGCGCTAGGATCTGCAATTTTTTTGGCATGTCTAAGATAGAGAGTTTTTAGTGGACCACACCCCCAGTCCTTTTGATTTTGTATTGCTATTTTATTTTTATTTTTTATTTGTTCTGTGTATTGTTTTCTGGAATTGTGTTTGTGCTTATTGAATGTATAACATCATTATTGAGTTTTTATAAAGCAAATATAACCCTTTTCCAGTTTTAGGGTTTATTAATACCAAGAATAATTTAAAGGAACTGGGTGACGCCCTATTGGTGTGCGTCATCGATTCATCCTACGCCTAGATGCCTCTGGCGAATGGTTGCCGTCGCTGTAGCCAGAAATTATTTTTTTTTTATTAAAAGGAAATATTTGGTTACAGTTGGTTCATATTATTCAAATCAACGAAACCTAGATATTCTCTGACATGATTCGGCCTCGCGACCATTCTCAATGAGGGTTATGTATAAACTAAGCTAAAGCTTCAAAGTTCTTTAATAGGGGTTGGTTTTTTTGTCTCGTTAAATTTATGACATTTTCAATAATTGGCGTATTTCCGAAGCCTAGCTGGGAGTTTATTACGTTTTCAGTGCCGTATATGACTTTTTTAATTTCGGAAATTTACAAGTAATTTAACAGCCTGCTTTTATTGCAGCTATGTAGTAATTTGGCATTATTAGTGTTAAAAAAGGGTTCTGCTCTATATGATCTATTATCAGAAATCTGCCCGTTTAATATATTTATATATATATATATATATATATATATATATATATATATATATATATATATATATATATATATATATATATATATATATATATATATATATATGTATATATATATATATATATATATATATATATATATATATATATATATATATATATATATATGTATATATATATATATATATATATATATATATATATATATATATATATATATATATATATATATATATATACACACACTTTTACATATACATTTTATTTCATATACTCCCGATTTGTCACAAAATTTTGCTCTTTTTTGTTATTATTTAGCATCGATGCAAGATTAATCTTAATAACAGAGATAATTTTAATTTATTTTTTTTGATTCTAGAACTTAATTTATGCATATAGTTTATAGCATGCTAATTTTTCGAATCTTTTTCAAGTATTGCGGCATAAAAATATTTGATGTTTTTTTTATGATTTTATCTATAATGCTGGGCTAACATACATTATTCTTTGCGATATTTTTGATTATATTAAACCATTTTTTATAGCTGTCTTTTTTTTAAGTGGAATCGTTAGAAGTCGGTGGGTCATACTATGAAAAGTGGACATTTTTACATTCCATAACTGATTTAAATTGCGTGAATAGTTGTATCGGCATACGTGGTTTTTGTAATATTTCGAATTCTAGTTTATTCGGTGTTTTTATTGTTTTTAAATTTAAGACATTTAATGAATTATCCGTCTCTATTTCTATTGTGAACTGAATTTTTCTGTTTATATTATTTAAATATTCAAAAAATTGACTCAATGGTCTTTCGATACCGGTCAATATGCAAAAAATATCATCAACATACCTGGCCCAAAAAGCCCCTGGGCTTAAGGGGGTTTCCATTAGTAATCAGTTCGTTTGTTTGTAAAATATTGAATTGAATAGAAACTTTTTTTTGTTCGGAACATACATTGATCACTTCTATAAAAGCATTTTTATGAACGAGTTCAAGATTACATTCATGAATTGTTTCATTGATTATATTTTTAAGATCTTGAACCGAAATAGAGGGAAAAAAAGCTTTTTATATAAAACGAAACTAACTTTGCATTGAGAGGTATATGTATGTTTTTAATTTTATTGTTAGTTTGCTTTGGGTGAGTTGAAATCCATAAATAATAGTAGATCACTTTTCGATTGTTTTCAAAGTTTATATGCAGGAGCATTTACATAAGAAACCACTGGCCTCATTGGAATACCATCTTTATGGAGTTCCGGCATTCCGTATAATACTGGAGATTTTGGGTTCATGGTATTTAGTTTAGATTGTAATATATTTAAAAAGCTTTTATTGTACGTTTTTATAATTTTCTTTACAGTGGTGTAATATTTTTTGGTTGGATCAGTCTCTAAATATACGACGGTAAAAACTTAACAAACACCGAGCTAGACTTCGTAAATACCCCAATTATTGAAGTGTCATAAATTTAACAAAATTTAGATGAAAAAACCGATTTCCATTAGACAGAACTTTGAAAGTTTAATTTAGTTTATACTATCTTTGAGAATATTTGCGAGGCCGAAACACGTCAGAGAACATCTCGAATATTTATTAAGTGTTTTAATTGTTACCATGGTTGCTATGTTTGACCAAGATCCAACCGCGCAATCAATCAAAACTAATGGGTAAACGATGAACTTGGTCCATACCTCACTTTAATCTTCACACCCAGACAGGAAATAACCCTAGATCCTGATACGCCTCTAATTCAACCCTTTTTAAATAAATTCCTTTAACGTAAAAATCTAAGAAGAGTTTAAAATTTAGTTTCATTGCTTTAACAGATACGGTCATATTTTCTAAAAATATTCAAAAATTACAAATAATTTGTTAATTACTATCTAGTTTTAAAACCTATTCGTACTAATCTAATTTTTCAATATCAATAACAATTTCTATCACACATTTAATTTTAATATTTACATAATTTCTCTTAACTTTAATTTGAGGAATTTTTTACGCTTTGTGAGTTGATAAGCAATCTTTTGTGATAATTACAGTTTTGTGCACCAATTCAGTAACAGTCTAGTAACAGGTAATTATTTCTAGTGCGAGGGATCTTTAAAAATAATGTAATATATTCGACAAGGGATCAATTCAGTCCCTGAATCCCACCGCTAACTAAACTGGATAAGACCCAATGCTTTATGAAATTTATTTAACGTTAGTTCCCGGCCAGTCTTGTGGCTGGCTTCTCGAAAGATTAAAAAGTCACTTGCAAATCAAGAATTGATTTCCTTTAGATCATACTGACCGGGGTTAATACGTGGATGATGGCATTTAAAACGTTAAAAGTGGTTCAGTCACCCAAGAAGCTTATAAGCTGATTCGCCTCTAATGTAAGTATGTTTAACCTTGATATCTATATATTACTCTAAATGTCGTTACAATTTACGAGTAAATGCAACCTAAAACCCAAGACCCTTTTATGATATGTATCAACAAATAATAACATGTGTGGCAAATGTCACCCTACCGTTTTATTTTGGCGGTATTTTTTTATGTTTTTATTTGTTTTATGACAGTTTGGATTTGAATGTTGTGTAGTGAAGATGTACAAATTATATTATTAATAAAGAAAGACTAAAGATGCAGTAAAATTATTGCAGTTTAAATTATACAAAGTATTCAATTACTGCAATTCAACGTGAATTTAGGGGAAATTATCTGAATCATCTGGCGCTCCATGAAACGAGAATATATCGTTTATTCAAGCAATTACAAGAATTTTAAACAGTAAAGTATACTCCTGCACCAGATGGCCAAGAACAGCGCGATGCGATGAGAATATGGACGCCTGAAGCAAAATGTGGAGGAGTCTCCACAAACATCGATTCGGCGATGTGGTGCAAAATTGAGAATTTACCCATGCCCATGTTTGTGCATGTTTCGCTATAAGATTCAACTTGTTCACGAGCTATTGTCTGCAAGTAATATTAAATCATTGGAAGAGTGTAATGCCATCAAAATCAACTTCCATCAATTTAACATTTTTCATGGAAAATTAATAATTAGCGATGATTTTTTATAGGGTTTTTTAAAGGAAAATGTATACATAAATACGCCTCAAAGTACACAATAACTTAATAAATAAGGATAATATCCATGCTGATATGACTGTATTATCACCAGGTATGTTGACTGAAGTTACGGAAAATGTGTAAAAAGGACAGGTAGTTGCTTTACAGCTAATGGCTCATATTAATTAACATAATTTTTAAAAATGAGTTAACACAAGCTATAAAAATCTATTATAGAAAATAATCTGTCTTATTTCATTTAAAAGTTATAAATAAATAAAATAATATGATTACACTTGTTCTTAGTTCTTTACACACTCTCTATTTCATGCCCTGAGTTTCGATTTAATGAAATGGCATATTTATTATTCTGATGAAATTTAAAACTAATAATAATAATTTGCTATAATATGGTAAATACGTTAATATTATTCATCATTGAATATACACTCATATTGGAAATATTACATTTTATCATAATCACTTATCTAAAATATAATATATGAAGTAACAAATTTAAATAAACATTATTAATGACATATGTATAAAAACAAGCTACTATAATTATAAACACGGTTTAGTATAAAATAACGATTGTTGAATATAGTGGTAATAGTTTAATAAAAGCAAATAACGCTTGTAGATTAAGTTATTACGTTTGTTGATTTATGCTTAATTATTGGTTAAATTTTATATTCAATAGGCAACTATGAATTACAGTGGTCAACAAATTACCAACTTTTGTAAGCTCATAAAATAATTTAAACTAATTATGAGAAATAATTAAAACACATTCACAGTGCTACTAATTTCATGCTCTGGTTCGCTCAGGTTTCTTGTGGATAGTTGTAACCCAGTTAAGGATTATTTTCGATTAATAAATATTAATAATCTTAAAAATGTACACTTGAAATGCTTCTTCTTTTATAATTAATATTTACAATTTCTATTCTTAATGCCCGACAATATTCTGCTAAATCTGAATGTGAGTCCAAAATGTGTATTTTTAAGGATATTTTACAGCCGCCAATAGTGTGTAAGGCTTGAATCAAACCTTTTACTAGCGTTTTATAGTATTTAGCTCCCACATTTCCTTGAAAGTTAGTAAAAACTTGTACTATAGATTTCCAAGCTCTATTTCCTGGTTTACATAATTTAGTCTTAAAAATCCATTCTTTTAGCTTTGCATCTGTAATTTTTAGGAATTTTTCTTCGAGATATTGAAAACCGCTTCACCTTCGCGGTTAAGTATTCCATTATTAATAATTTCGGGTGCAAAGGTGGCACAATAATATTTTGTTATTGTACTAACCGTAGATTAAGTATGTTTTCTGATCCTCAAACTTTTCCTAGGTGGCCATATTTTTCTGACGTAATGCTTCTCTCTATCGCGACTATTCAAAAGGCACAAAAACCAACAGTATTTAGTGTAAACCTGTTGCATACCCAAAATTACAGCAATAACTTTAAAATCTGCGCAGATCTTTCAAGAACATTTCTCATATTTTATTCCAAAAAAAGCTTTAGAAAAAGCTTTAGATTGTCATAAGATTTTTTTATGGAAACGGCATGTAACAATACTGCTTTTAGACTAATTTTGGACGAAACTATGAATAATCTCCAAACGTGTGCGTCTGAATTAATTCCACAAGTTTCAAATAGTACATTGATATTTTTGCGATAAACGAGATCACTATTGGCACTAAAAAACTATACAAGATTACTGTGACGGTTTCGAAAAACGACAACCTTTATGTCTTTTGCTAAAAGATTTAATTGCTTTAGATGTGAGCCAAGAAGTCTTCCTTGTGCTTTTGATAGATCTAGGTCTCTAACCAAGTGATTTAATTCAGATTGAGTGACTAAATGAAGTTCGTATGAGTGAGGAATAACGAAGTCCTGATCTGTAGTATCATGGTGGTCAGTATCATTGTCAGAATCGTCAAAAGGCGGTGTAAGGACTAAATAATGTTCATAGTGTGGTTGAGGTCTTTGAGCTGATATTGTACCAATATAATTATATTTATGCCCAAATTCGTGGTGTTAATTTGTCACTCTTTCTCTCGTAATAAAATCTCCCGACATATAACAATATCATATAACAAATTGTTTAGATTACTTTTACAAATGCAAGGCATTATTATGATGACAATATTATGACACTTAAATACAGAAACACTTAGAAATAAATCAATATAAATGAAGACAAAAATATAAAATCATAACTTCATTAAAAATACACTTAATATACTACTTACACTATTTGTTGGCAAAAGATATAATACTCTACGGATTCAAGAGTACCCTATTAATTTGCTCTTACATGTCATATATTCCAGAGATAACAATAACATGTAAAGTTCAAGAATATACCCGATACATGTTTCAACCTGCATGACTCGATAAAGTCGAGCTAAGCTGTGAAACTTATGTTATTTATGAGTAGTTACCGCGTACTTCTTGATAATACCACTCATTATCGTTAGGCAAAAACCTTGTTGACCCGTGTTATTTTACTATTTTTATTTCTTTAAATGAACTGTTGGATCTTTCTCAAAAGGTAACATCTCGAAGCTAAAAGTCTGTTGAAATCTGTTCAGAATTATTATAGTTTCCTTGTCACGAATGAACTATACTAAAAATTACGGGAACAATAAACAAAAAAAAGTTAATATTTTTCAAACCATATTAAACACACTAAGTAATTAAACTGATGAGCCATATGTCAATACAAAATGAGATAATCCCCTTAAAAAACTTGGTATAAATAGCCTACCTGAAGAAGAGAAAACTAATTTGGCCTTTGGAATAAAACCATTCTTGTTCCGAGCATGAAGAATAACATATGTGCAATAACATGTGATTATTGACACGTCCTAAAACAATATTCATGACAACATGACTTTAATGGCTTATAAGTATTAGGTATAGCACTCACTTTTTTCTGTCAACTTTTGTAGTCTTTACACTCCTCTTGTTATCATCTTGCCATGTGAATCGAGGTCCCATTTTGAAATATTCATGTTCCATCAAAATAAACAAAATCAGACAGAGATTCGTTTTTGATATTTTGATTCACCTTCAAAAATTGGATTCGTTTAAATGCAATATCTGGAAGTTCCATTAAGCTCCTACGTGGATTATCATTACTCCATTTGAA
The DNA here is from genome assembly GCA_031761425.1 of Cosmopolites sordidus. Taxonomy (NCBI): domain Eukaryota; kingdom Metazoa; phylum Arthropoda; class Insecta; order Coleoptera; family Curculionidae; genus Cosmopolites; species Cosmopolites sordidus. Next base: position 145,431 of record JARFXV010000402.1, on the reverse strand, counting down.
ACCAATTTATTTTAGTATGTAGCGAAGTTTTATATCCTTCAAAGAGCTAGATGTTCTTTAGTTTTTTATGGATACTTTCAAGATTAACCGTTTGTTCTGAAATAGTTCAATAAAATTTCATAAAAATACAATATTACCATGTAAATCTACTCACTTTTTTTATAGATTTCATAGATTTGATTGTGAATTGAGATGATTTCCCACATCAAGATGATTTAAATTAGTTACTCCTTTTGGATATAAACGCTTTTTTGTCGCTGATTTTAAGATTTCGTTATTCTTCAACGTTTTCTAAATTGCACTAACTGTACCAATACTAATAATTAGTGAAGCTAAAATTTGTTAAAAAAAACTCCAATTAACCGTGAGACCTACTAAGTTATTAATACATACCTCTCTCGTGTTTTTTAATGCCAAAAGAGGAGCCCCATTATCTTGTTTCTATTCAAAATATCTGATAAGTGACGTGATATAAGTGATAAGTGATTACACCGATTGCTTAACAGTTTTGGCAATTATTTGTAATTATAATCGCAAATTTGATACTACAGAACCCAAAGAAACAGAAACTAAACCAGAAAATAGCTAAAACAGTAAAGAATATTGTAAAAATAATTCAAAACTTTTGAAGGTACAACTCATAAAAGATCAGAACATGAATATAACAAATTTGACGAAGAAATTTGTGCTAGGCCGGCAATACTGTCCATCCAGAACCACAAACCTAAATGTCATCTTGACAGCGAATTCACAGTATGTGATCCAACGGCACACTGTATTTTTATCCTATTCTAATACGTTTAGAGGAAGAAGGAAAGAAAGCGCTTCGAACTTTTCAAACTATTTTTTTTTTCTTATGCATTTAAATTGGCAATAGATTTGTCTAGATTGATGACATGCAACCATTATTTCCCTGTATAAACTATAGGTTAGAATTCTTGCTCATTGGTATTCTAAACGACGAGTCTAATGCTACACTCTAAGACAACGTCTCTCAACAGTCATCCTCAAAGCAATTTTATCTGAGCAGGAAAAAAGTATCAGACACTTGATATAGTCATATTGATTCCGCACAACAGGAAGTCTAAAATACTTTTCATTATTTTTGGATACTCCTAGGGCCACTACAATATCATACTCGTACATAACAACCTCGTACTTGTACATCTAATTCTCGAAGCATCTTATCAATAATATTGTTAGAATCAACAATGTCTAACTGTCTCGCTAATTCATGGAAACTTAAATTTGCTCCTTATACCAACAACTTGTCAATTTTCAAATTCGGGTAATTCCCTAACCGACTAGTGCAGTGCATCGACTAACCGATTAGTGCAGGTACTAATGGCATTTTAGTTGTGCGTTTGCGAAGTTTAGCATAATTTGTTTTTCCACTCAACCAACCTATCGATCTTAATCCCTAGACAGAAAAAAACAACACATACTTATAAAACCACAAACATTCCCTCCCATATCTCACACACATACTCTAACAAACATTATTTTTATTATTAGACAACCATCCGGTCACTGCGGCATATATATATATATATATATATATATATATATATATATATATATATATATATATATATATATATATAAATATATATACAGTGTGTCGCATTTAAAATGAAGACACCCTCATATTTTCGCTATTTGAAGGGATACTCAACTGAAATCTGAACTTCAAACTCAGCCTACTACGAATTCAAAAACAGGGTCAATCCTGAATATTTTGCTTCGCGTTAGAGATATCGAAAAAGGTAATTAGAAAAAGTTGTTTAGAATATTATTTTAACCCTATATACCGAGTTTCATGGCAAAATTCGTATTTTTATTTTTTTCATTATTTTGGTCTATACTCAAAATTATTGAAAGTTTATTTTTTGATTTGATAATTAGTGTACCATGGAAAGTAAAAACTTGACACACTGTCAATTTAATAGTGTCACGTATTCAAATATATTAGTAAAATAAATACCACTTACAAAAGAATTTTGTAAGTGGTATTTATTTATTATATATATATATATATATATATATATATATATATATATATATATATATATAAATATATATATATATATATATATATATATATATATATATATATATATATATATATATATATAATATATATATATATACATATATGAACACTTTCGTTGGTTGCTTCACCGGGAAGGAGCCCCACCTATCCCTTCAACTGTATGACATGTTTTTCGCCGACCTCCCGTCGGCTGGCGTATATATGTAGTGTTAGATTTTTTTGGACTGCGTTCAATGAGACAGCAGTAGATATCGAAAAAGGTAATTAGAAAAAGTTGTTTAGAATATTATTTTAACCCTATATACCGAGTTTCATGGCAAAATTCGTATTTTTATTTTTTTCATTATTTTGGTCTATACTCAAAATTATTGAAAGTTTATTTTTTGATTTGATAATTAGTGTAACATGGAAAGTAAAAACTTGACACACTGTCAATTTAATAGTGTCACGTATTCAAATATATTAGTAAAATAAATACCACTTACAAAAGAATTTTGTAAGTGGTATTTATTTATTATATATATATATATATATATATATATATATATATATATATATATATATATATATATATATATATAAATATATATATATATATATATATATATATATATATATATATATATATATATATATATATATATATATATATATATATATATGAACACTTTCGTTGGTTGCTTGACCGGGAAGGAGCCCCACCTATCCCTTCAACTGTATGACATGTTTTTCGCCGACCTCCCGTCGGCTGGCATATATATGTAGTGTTAGATTTTTTTGGACTGCGTTCAATGAGACAGCAGTAGTTCAGTGTCATCAGAACACCCAACCGTTGGATTCCACAATCACATGTGGACCACACAACAACCTGCGTCTCCGCCTAAATGAACACTTTTGTTGGTTGAGATTGTGGAATCCAATGGTTGGGTGTTCTGATGACATATATATATATATATATATATATATATATATATATATATATATATATATATATATATATATATATATATATTTATAATGTGGTATTGTAAATTTGCTTTTACATCTAATATTCACAGGAAGACCGGCTGAACGAGCTACAAACATATTTTTAAGAGCTTCAGAATTATTGTCCGCATTGAAAATGTTATACTGCTGCCATTGCGATCTGTAGTAAGTCACTTAAGTTGATTAATCTTTTAGGAGATATGATCCCGTTTTCGAAGTCCAAAGATTAGACGATAACAAGCATTCTCCATTTGTTGTATTCTACCCTTATGCCCCCTGCCATAAAATTAAGGCATGGAAAATAAATGAAGTCACAATAAGTAAACTGAGAAATTACCAACGACTCTGATATAGAGAAGTCTACCAATTTGCGAGTGAGCAACGTCGAATAACTTCTCAGAAGGAATTCAGCCTTACCTAGCCTTAAACTGGAGTGACTCTTGCCTAGAAACATTAACAAAATAACACAATATTAAATAGTCACATCACAAAGAGCGGTAGTCGAACCCGCTACCACGGTCACTACCATGCCGTTGGGCTACCGCTTTAAGGCGTTTTCACACACAACGGTTTTGGAAGCATGATAGAAAGACATCCGTGCAAAATTCCATGTGGTGTGGATAAAACCTTTCACACAGAACAGTAACGGTACAAAATGGGAGGAAACAATGATCTTAACGCTTAGCAGCTATCCTAGAATGGATGGCGAGGGGATTCAATGGCAATGGATTGTAAGTCAACATAGGTACTAAGTTCAAAGAACGGCAATCGTTGTGCGTAAAAGCGGCGTTAGAGATCACTCCAAAGCAGCCAACCGATTGTTTTTTTCAAAAGCCATAGACAACTAAACCAGAGAAACGATATTCAAAATCGCAAATCTCTTAAACTGTTTGATTAATTACATTTTTATTTTATTGTGATCTAAAAACATTTGACGAATATTAATTAATTTACCATTTTAACCTAACAGTATGTTCTATTTTAAGCTTAGTAGCTTACATTAAATATACGATGGTAGTCCCAGAAATACCCGACCTAACAATGAAAACACAATAAATTTTGGAAAAAATATCTTTATTTCTCTACATAGTCTCCTTTTAGCTCGATGCACCGTTCCCAGCGATGTTCAATAGCTTCGATTTCGTGTTTATAGTAACAATCGTCCAGCTCCTCAAAATAGCCATCAATCGCAGACTCCACCTTTTCATTGTTGGCAAATCTTTTACCACCGAGCCACTTTTTCAAGTTTTAGAAACAGAAAATAATCTAAAGGGATTAAATTTGGCGAACAGGGCGCCTTTTGAAGGAAGTAATTCGAACTTTAACTCATTGATTTGGGCAATCGCGATAACGGATGTGTGAACTGGTGCATTATCTTGATGAAACAAAACTTTCTTTTTGCGCTAAATGCGGCCGTTTTTTCTTGATTTCATCACTCAAACGGTGCAATAAATTCGCATGATACTTGCCGTTGATTGTTTTTCCTGTCTGAAAAAAATTAATAAAAATTCTCCCTAGCGCATCTCAAAAAACTGACGCCATGACCTTGCCTTCAGACGGAATCCTTCTTTGGACCTGATTCTCCCCTTTCAGTCCATTGTTTTGACTGTTCCTACATCTCAGGTGTGAAGTAATGGCCCAGGTTTCATCCATGGTTATAAATCAACGTTAAAACTAAGCTTTATTTCTGTGAAAATTCAGCAAACAGCCGATTAAAATTCCTCACGACGCTGCTTTGTTCCACTATGAGTAATTGCGGCACCCATTTTGCACCCAGACCTTCCAAATAAAAGTATCACATAACGATGACCAATTTTTTCCATATTTACAAATTCACTGAGAGCGTTCACTGTTAATAGCTGCCAAACAAATATTAAATAATCTAGAGTCGTCAAACTTGAAACTTAAGCTTTACAAAATTGGTACTTTCTACCATCTTTTCAAACAACAACTGCCATCTATACGTCAGCATAGATGGCAGTAGCATATTGGCATACATTGAATTCTATATAAAGAATGTAACATCGCATACAAGCGGTGCTATTTTGGTTTAATTGATCGATAAGCCATAGAAACATCTCGTGTAGTGATAGCAGAATATTTTATAAAATTATTTTCATTTACGGAATAAAAATTCTTTACAATTCTACATACCGACTATGCCGATTATGGTCTGATGCCCTTTATACTTTTTAATTGCATCTAAATAAACTTTCGAATACATTTTTAGCTTTCAACTCGTCTGTATCTCGTACTCTATTGAATTGTTTGTAAATAAAATAAAGTGTTTTCCAATAAAAGTGTTAGAACCTTGAAACGTAATAGCGGCGACCCAGTTTGAAATGTAAATATCGCACATAGACTGATATGTTCAGTGCATTGTGACAATTCATCATGGAAAGGTACTCGATTCAACAGTGCATTTATTTTGAAAGGAATAGGATAGAAAGTTGGAAGGCTACTCCCACTTTGGAGAAAAATAATATTTTTCAACGAAACATACTTCTGGTTTAATGGGTTTGTGAACAAGTATAACTGCAGGATTTGGGCCGATGAAAATAATAGTAATAATAAATGCCTTTATTCAATCATATTAATGACAAGAAAAAAGTAAATAAACAAAAATATACAAACAAAATAAATGAGAATTCCCAATTTGTTAATCAGCAAGTTGGCGAAGTCTAACATAATTTGCTATTCCACTCAACCAACCTATCGATGTTAATCTGTAGATATAACAAAATCTCACCTATAAAACTACAAACATTTCCTCTCATGCCTCATACACATAGTCCAAAAAACAACACTATTACCCAACCAACAGCTCGTAAATAGCGATGGTTTGTAATTAGGTATGGTAAATTTGCTTAAGAATTAGTGTGATTAAAGCGCTTAAGAATTATTGTCAGCATTGTTAACCTTATATGTTAAATTAGCCATATGAAACTGCCATCTGTGATCTATAGTAAGCCACTTAAGCTGATTAATTATATGAGAGATATGATCCCGTTTTCAAAATCCAAAAATAAGGTGACAACAAACATTCTGCACCCGCTGTATTCTGCCCCTGTCCACAGAATCGAAACATGGAAAATAAATGAAGTCAGAGTAAGTAAGCTGTGAAAGTGCCATCGACTCTGATAATAGCTTTCTTAAAGCCTGGTTCCTAATATGCCTATTAGCATAAAGTAATTTAAGTTACATGAATGATTTATGAATTAATTTGGATATATGATCTTTAAAATTAACTTCGAATCCAAAATAACACCCAAGTTTTGCGCACAATCTACAAAACCATGCTTCTCTCTGTCAACAGATATTGAATGATTCGTTTTTAAAAAAATATAGTTAGATTTAGTACAGAATAGCAAACCTTTACATTTAGAAGAGTTTATTTCCAAATTATGTGCTAAAGAGAGTCTTTTAAGGTTGTTTAACCTATTATTAATTATATTATTGGCTCTAGAGTATTCACGTGGAGGAAAACTGAAATATAATTGTTTGTCATCAGCATAAACCTGTACTTCCATGTTCTGAACAGAACGTAAAATATCAGATTTATATGCAATGAAGAATAATGGGGCCAACACTGTTCCCTGACGCAAACCAGAAAGAAAATTCATTTTAGACGAGTTTACATGATTAACGGATATATATTGTGTTCTACAATCTAGAAATGATTTTACTAGATTAACAAATGATTCGTCAAACCCATAGTATAACAATTTTGCGCACAAAAGGCTGTGGTTTAATGTATCGAACGCCTTAGAAAAGTCCAGTAATACAAGCACGCTAGCTAAACCCCGGTCATAGCTGTTAAATAAATAACTAGTCACAGAAGCCAGAGCTATAGATGTTGAAAACCCAGTTCTAGAGCCTCATTGCGAATCGGATATTATTTTATTGGAGATAACTCGTACATCTGTTTAAATAAAATTTTCTCGATAATCTTAGAAAGAACTGGAAGTATGCTAATAATACGCAGGTCAGAAAACGATAAAGGTTTACCATGTTTCGGAAGAGGAATCCCTACAGCTTGCTTCCAAATTAGAGAAAAGTATATATACATCAAGAAAGGAACTGCAATACCGTAGCATCCGCAGAGAAATATTATCAGCACCTGCCGTATCTTCTTTTAAGTTAAAAAACATATCATGCACTACCCTCTCATCCACCAATTGGAACGAGAATGCGCCTGCCGAGGGAAATTTTTTCGAATAGTAATTATTATTACCATTTACACCCGAAACAAATTGTCCAAAATACCGATTTATAAGTTCAGGTTTATTTAAGTTGTCAGGTAAACTTTGTTGGCACTTAGAACCTATACTAACTATTTTTAGGGTTGACCACATTTTCTAACATTATTTTGATTAATTGTATTGTTATGGAAATTCTTCTTTTCACGTCTCGTCTTCGAAATAACAAAATTTCTCCATTTTTTGTATGCCATCTAATCACTATTAGATTTTGACAATTTATACTTATGCACAGCATGTTCCCTATCTGTAATGAGAAACCTCAAATTTGAGGTTAACCAATGGGTCTTTGGCTTCGTTATCCTACGGGTAACCTCGGAAGCATACCTGTCACAGGCTGAGATCATTTTTTTTCGTAAAATATTATATTCCAATTTAACGAAGATAAATAATGCATAAATTGCTGAAAGTTAAACTTACTAAATACTAAATTACCAAATAAACGGTAAGATATTATCTTAGGAGCTAATTTATCAGACAGAGATATCACAGCAAATATCAATTTGTGATCTGAACTATTATTGTCGAGAGTGCCATATGTATGCAACTTAACAACCTTAGAAATTAAAAATTGATCAATCAATGAACTTGATCGTTCGGATACTCTTGTGGGCTCATTTAATATCTCAGACATACCAAAAGAAATTTACTTTGAACTCACTCATGCAGTTTACTCTATCAAAGATTGCGCCAATATATAAAAAAATGTTGTCGAGTAGCTCAACAAACACATCAACAGCCACATCAGGCGGTCTGTACAAAAAGCCAGTACAGTAAGTACACCTTGATACTTTTTATGTTGAAAAATAAATACCCAACATTAGGGCTCAACACAGAGTTAAAATTAGTTTTATTACAGTCAATATAATCGCTGACAAATGCACCAACACCCCCATCTCGCATGTCTCTTCTATCTTTATAATAAAATTTATAAGCAGTTATGATAAAAGCTTCTGGCAGGGTGTTGTCGTTCAGCCATGTCTCAGTAATTGAAATTAGGTCATAACTATTCGACTGCACAATAAAAACATGATCAATCATCAAAGCTAGTAAACATAGAACGCATGTTTATATGAGCAACTTTTATTGTTCAATGCGGTAACCAGGATCACATGTAGATAAAAACAAAGACACATTTATTAAACATAATTTATAGTTTATAAGTAAAATTTAAAAAAAATAAAAGGTAACTGGTGATGTGTAAATTTAGGCAACAATACAATTGCCTTACCAATATTAGATTTTAAATGTGAGAAAAGTATGTATGAGAGGAAAAGCAAATAATAAAACTGTAAAATGCAGACTAGCTACAGAATATAAAGATAATGAGTTAATAGTTTTTTATACGTTTCAGGTCCTCCATGTTGCTTATCATTATTTTTTCGTCCATTGAGAGCACATACATTTTACCTTTCAGCGTCCAAGCATTATTTTTATATATTTCCCGCAATTTTTTAAATAGATCTTATTTAGATTTAATTAGCACTTCATACGCGACTATTCCCGAATTGTTAAACAACCTTTTATAGTAGAACACCTCGTCCTGCTTCCACATAGACACAAATTCAACTACCACTGATTGACTCCTTGTACTATTCTGTTGTATTGAACTTTGGCTATTGTTTCCTTTGGAATTTTCATCAATTCAATAGCATGAATTGATGTCCTTCTTTGATTCGTATTTGTTTACATACCTTATCCAATAATGATGTTTGTTCATTTGCTCCGATACCGTGAAGAAGTATTTTCTTTGCATTTCGTTCTTTAATAAACATAACGTATTCGTTCTTAGTTGTTTTTATGTTAGATTTTAATACAGCCACTTAACTTTCCATTTCTTCAATACATTGTTTTCATCAAAATCGCTATTATTAAAATTCGCTTCTCCGACACGCTTCTGATTAATATATTCAGAAAGCAATCTATCCAAGCATTTTTGAAAATTTTCTCTCCTTAGACGAAACATTCAAGCCACCATTGCATATAAGAGGTGTGGCTATTAAACAACGAGACTGACGCTTCTACAGAAGAAGTACAAGTATAGCATCCCAGTGTTAGACCATTCGCTTTATTCACCGGATCTTGCGCCGTGCTACTTATATCTATTTCCTAAGGTAAAATCTGCATTAAAAGGAACAAGGTTTGAGTCCGCTATAGCTGCGAAAGAGAAAGTGACACGCGTTCTGAAGGAGCTGACAGAAGAAGATTTTCTGCACTGCTTCGATCAATGGAAGATTTGCATGAAGCATTGTAGGGATAGAAGAGGGTGATATTAAAGGTGATAATAAGTAAATATGTATGAAATCAAAATAATATCATTTTACAGCGTCAGTCTCATTATTTAATAGTCACACCTCGTATAAAACGAGATATGTGTGAAAAAAATTGACAATTGTGTCTCCAGAATGCATTCCACGAGTCAAAACTGAGGACGACATTTGAACAACATTATTTTTCAAACGTAATGCACTATTTGCATTAAAACTTTATTTGTTCTTCAAGATAAAATATACATTTCTGGATTATCACTTCTACATATCATCATTTAAAAGTTACCTCATTTTAAAGTTCCGATAACCCCTTATATCCATCACTTTTATTCCATTAATGACAGTATCTTAGTTCACCATTACACATAATGTAAAGAAGAGTACATTTATAAATTTAACCAACGATTTTTTACATCATTTTGAACAAAAAGTTTTCTTACATCATATATCCATATTTCAACCATTTCTGCAAAAACAAGTCGAGACTTTTTTTTATTTTCTTAACAATTAGCAACATTTTTATCGTCTTATTTATTTCGATCGATCTGAATTCAGTTTTTTTTATTCGCCTCTAAAGGAATTATATGAAAATAAAATGTTATATTTTTATAGGCATTCATTCCATAATTTGAGAATTAATTTAATTTGGTTTGTTACAGGTAAAACATCGTTATCATTAAATGTCAATTTGAAATTACTAGTACTATTTTTTCACGCCATTACACATTTTAAACGATTCACTTCACCTCAACAATGTGTTTGTTTTGATATATTAACTGTTCAAAATATCCACCATCCAATTCCTCGTGAAATAAGCTTCGTCGGTTGATAAAATATTGAACAAAACAATTGAATTTCGTTGGTTTTGACCAATAAACCATTCACAATATTTTTGCCTGGGTAAAAATTTTACGGGTATGAGTGTTTGTATACTTTGGGTACAGTAATGGCTCTTTTAGTGTTCTACGTACAATCCAATGGGAAACACCAACTTGTTGCGGCACACTCCGAGTACTTCTGATAGAATCCTCTTCAACAAGATATAAAACTTGTTCTTCGACTTGAGGCCGGATTTCTCGTTACCGTACATACTCTTCAAATTTTAGAACAAAAGCACCCGTATCAAAATTCTTTGAGAAACTTGTACAAATGTTTCACAACATGGAAGTGTCCCTTAAATATGCCTAGCTTCTTCGGAAATTTGGAGAGCTTCTCCGTAAATAAGAAGCATCTCGTAATATACGTACACTGAAATGGTTTTTGTCGCATAGATGTTCGCTGATGTATGGCATGATTCTTTAAAAACAATGTATTAACAATGTTCATTGGTTTATTATAGTTTATTCATATAACCATTTAATATTTGCCAAATATTTGTAAAATGTTAATTCTTATATATGCTGTAAATATTCATTCTTATAGCTTTTCGATTGGTGAATTTTTGTTGATTGGTGACTTACAAATTGTTTTCCTCGGGAATTCTTAGGTTTTCAGCATTTGTTATAAGGATCTATTTTTCTTTAAAATGGTGTGAATAATCGTTGTTTAAATTTACAAAAGTACTTTCTCTTACAGTCTGTTTATCGTAGATTAATAGAATTATTAAATTATCAGATTAAGATATTTTTTACGCCTATAAAAGAAAATTGTTTTCTAATAACCGTATTGTATTGCAGAAAATCCAACATTATTAAGATCTAAAGAAATTGGTTCTACCACATCACTTTTCATCCTCAAATATTATAAAGATGCTAACCCTCAAAGTATTCCATTGTTAAAAATCAAAACATCCATTGCAAAATAGTAAATAACTTTATATTATAATTTTTAAACAACAGTCTGACAACATAATCATTTCATTTAGATTCTTCCATGTTCCGTGTTTCTTTTTTGCCTGTGATGAGTTTCTCGACTTCCATTCCGCACTTGGGTACTTAACTTCTGGATCGTATTGAAAGCACCATGTTTCATCCCCTTAACAGTTGATTTCAGGAGAGTTTGATCATTTCTAACGGCGCGACGACCTCTCTGGAATGATTGACACGACGTGATTTCTGCTCGTCCGTCAACGTGTGAGGAACAAACTTTTCACACACCTTTGTTTTACCAAAATCCTTGCAAATAATGAGTCGAATTGTTTCTTTGTCGATATTCAAAGCCTCTTTCATCATTTTTAGTGAAGTATTGCGTTTATTTGCTACAAAATAGCAAACTTTTTCGACCATTTCGGGAGTGCGAGCTAAAATTGGTCTCCCGTTACGCTTGTCATCCTCTAACGATACTTTGCCATCTGAAAATATTTATGCTACAGAAAAACATTTGTTCTGGTTAAACAATCATCGCCGTACACTTGCTCCATCAACCAGAATGTTTCCGGCGCAGTTTTATTGAGTATTGCGTTGTGTCCAAGTGTTACGTTGATTAGCTCATTTGTTCCATGATTTTATTTGTACATCAATCTTTTTTAGCTTGTAAACAAGACGTCCTAAAATCAACAAATGTCAACCGATCGTGGTAAAGTAGGTTTCGTTAGGTCCAGGAAAGTTTAAGCTTTGAAACAACGCCGCTCGTCAATAGATGGCGTGACTGGTTGCTGAGATATATCTTAAATACTGATACTTAATGGATGCACTGTGTTATCATCTTTGCGATCATGTCACCATCTATCTGACTTTTTATTCTATCCTTGTATAAACAAATAAAACATTTTTTTTTATGAAAGAACATTATTAGATGCTTATTGTACATGTAACAAGAAAATACCACTTTATACCACGTGGTAATATATTTATTTCTATCATTAGTGTTTATATTTAATATTTAATGTTTGTCATCAATCATAATGTTAATTATTGTCTCCTAAATGTTTTCAAAAAATTGTTCCATACACATTATTTTACGAAAATAGTTATATAGTCATTATTTTGTCAGAATATTAAAAATAAATTAATTTGCTCTAATTATATCCATATGTTGTCATGAACCTTTACAAGTTACTAAAAAATAATATAAATTATAAATATACACTATGAATATATTGCCAGTTATTATAATATCGCATATAAATCTTACTATTTATTGGATTAATTAAAAAGTTCATCCCACTTTTTTGAGAAATATTGAAGAAAAATTTTAACTAATATAGTATGTACCTTTCTGTTCGATGACCTTTCTCCATCTCTCCAGTGGCTGCATAATTCTGCGCTAATAGAAGTTATAAGATATTTGGTGACAGAATTCAGGTGATTTTTCAGGTATTCCAAGAAAGTAAAATTTTTATAATCAAAGAGCTATCTAAATAAATGGTAGTTGCAGATCGCAAGGTTTTGAAAGTATAGTAACTGAACCAAAGCATCCCAGTCAAGTTGTAAAGGCTTGCGTCGGGTGGCCAAAGACACTTGTGGTCTAGCATTGTCTCGGTGGAACGCAATGCCCTCTGGTCAATAGCTCTTTCTAATACACTTAGTTGTGAACAGTATTTCTCCAAATTAATGATCTAGTTTTCATGTAACAACTCATAACGATTCCCTTCCAGTCCCACCAAATTCATAACATAACATTCGGGTGTAAATTAGCTTTTCACTTACAGCATAATCTCTTAACATTATAATACAAAATCCATTATTTATCGCCTATAATCATCCAATTTAGAAATGAACCGATTTGGTTGCGCCGCAATAAAGAAATATAAGCATAAATTTGGTCTATTAAATTTTCTCCGTCAACTCATGCGGCACCCATATATCGGCCTTGCTAACCATTCCACGTCAACGTAACAAAATTTCGTAACAAAATTTCGAACGTAACAAAGCCAAATAATACAATTTCTTTCCCAAGTACTCGCAAAAATTCGTTCTGTCACCATCATCAAAACTTTACAGGTATGACGTCGATAAGACTTCTGTTTTGCGATACAATGCAACATAGCGCCAAAAACAGAACAAACCGTTTCACCAATCCAACACATCGGAGTTATTAAATATAAGTTAGATAAATATTTTAAAATTATAAAATATATTTGACGAAAATTTTTTTAAGAACTTTGACCTTTTCGACCAATAATTGCTGCAATAAAAATAAACTTTACTGTTGAACTACAAATTATAGAGAGGATTTGGTAAAATATAACACAAGTCAACAAATTTAAACTTTTTTGTTTGAAGTCATAAATCCAAAAATGATAAGCGAATTATTGTAACACGTTCAGTTTTTTTTGTTGCAGGGGGCCGGTGGTGGAGAAAAAAAAAAAGAAACGACATATTTTTACAATCTGATATTTATTTATTATAAACATGTAAGTATGTAAGACTAAATATATAGTATGTAATATAAACATGTATGTAAAGACATTATTGAGGATTATGTGAACAAAAAATATATTACATGAGATCTCTCATACAGCCACAAAAACTTTTAGTTTTTCCTCTTGTGCTCTGTAGCATCATCTTTTTTTTTAACCAGCAGTATTTTGTAAAACCCCCTTGAAGTCCTAGCAATATATCTATCACTTTTAAATCCCCACAAATATCCCACTGACAATATTCATATTTAACGCGATTTAGTATAGTTCCTAAGTTGTCATAGGTTTCTTTCATAGTTACTGAATGGGTTAAAGGAATAGATTGGTTTCTGTTTCCATTATGAATCAAGACTGCTTATGGGCTGTATTTGGATGAATCTATAAAAATACGCCACTTAGAAGGTACATGTTCCATATTAAGCTCATTCATTAAACCATCAATATAGCAACAGACATATAGCGATTCTTCCATTTTATAAAAACTTGAAAATGTTACATTCCGTCTTCGGTAAAGTGAAACACTTATATTTTTAACAGTGATAATAATTAAAACACTTGGTATTTGTTTCACAATATATTCAAGATATTCTCTAACATGTTTCGGCCTCGCGACCATTCTCAAAGAGAGTTATGTATAAACTAAACTAAAGTTTCGAAGTGCTGTCTAATGGAAGTCGGTTTTTTTATCTCGTTAAATTTATTACACTATCAATAATTGGAGTATTTCCGAAGTCTAGCTGGGTGTTTGTTAGGTTTTTGCCGTCGTATATGGCTTTTTTAATTTCGAAAATTTCCAGGTAATTTAACAGCCTGCTTTTATTGCAGCTATGTATTAATTTGGTATTATTAATGTTAAAAAAATAGTTCTGGTCTATACAATGTTCGGCAAAGCCCGTCTTTCTCTGATTGTGTAAAATTGAATATTTATGTTCTTTTAGCCTATCATTGAGCGATCGGCCCGTTTAGCCTATATAAATAGCGTCACACATATTACATTTAATTTCGTATACTCCAGATGTGTCACAAAATTTTGCTCTTTCTTTGTTATTGTTTAACATCGATGCAAGATTATTCTTATTAACAGAGATAATATTAATATTTTCGTTCTTTAACTGATTTGTGATATTATATTTTTATCTAACAGGTTCCACTGTTGAAGTCTGGAACCAAGAAGTTCCGATTTTTGTTTTGACAATCCCTGGTCACGTACAAAATTATTTAATTCATTCTGAGTTATTAAGTGAGGTTTACTGGTAGTTGTTAAAAATGTTGAGTCACAACTGGTGTTCTCAGGTAGTTGGGGATCAGATCCTGATGAAGAATTAGAGTCAGCGGGAAATATGGTGTCCAGGTTTAAAGACGCAATCGGTACCACTAGTTCTTGGCTATGAAGAACTCGCACGAAGTGAAGCACGCAAATTTGGATACTAAATTTTGTCCCTTTGCTTTTTTGAAATCCTTTCTGTTTTAGTGGTACAGAAGTAACAATCATTTACATAGTCAGTAGGTTCTCTCCACATCATCGGACCAGCAAACGGTATAGAATTTTGCTTGCGATAGCACCAAATTTACGTGATAACTCGTACAGCAAACATGGGGAGCCCAACTTTTAATTTGATCTCCATTTTGGCACTTAAAATATAAAAGATAGGTTTTTTCACTTCCTCTGATATAAATCTTGCTTGTGACTTTAACATAAATCATCCGGATATATAACAAAACTTATCGGCTGGATTTTTGCAAAATTGACGACGATAACATTCTCATCAATGTTACAAAAATCATGTCGACCTCTGTATTTAACAATTTTGATAGATATATAATGATCCTTATGAATCATTTACCAAAATTTTCGGTTTACCTCACGTATTGGTCTTTCACAGTAATCTTGAAAACGTTACTGAAATATATGAGCTATTTCTAAAGGACGGAAATGAGCAAACAAAAAGTCCATTTATAATAGAATTAAGAATATTTGGAAGGCGGTAAAAATATTTTCATCTAAAGGAATTTTTATGGCAAAAATATCAAATTTTAAACTCTGCAGTCGTAATAAAAATTGTTGAGTGCACACTGAAGCTCTATCATATCAGCTTTTTGCAGAAACACTACTTCATTTGTTAAAATATAGGCAATTAAAACAATTAACAATTTTCTCTAATAAACTGAAAAATGTATATGGATATAAAATCGCAATAAAGACGTTTTGAGTGGAATATATACCTAATATAAATGAAAACAGTGATTACAGTGATGCGAACTATGAAAATGAGCAAGCAACTAATTCCTATTCGAAAATTTACTACAAAATAGTGAACTATAGCCATGTCGTGGTAAACGAAAAATAAAGCAGATCTATTAGTTAATACACAGTGTTCCTTCTATTACATTTTTTATAAACAAATTGGAAATTTATATATAGTGTATAGATAATATAAGATTGTTTGGTATATATAATACAGAGGGTGTAAAGGAAAATTATTTTGAACTTTTTGTATCAACCAACGATTCTTCACGCCATTTTAAAGAAAAAAAGTTCTTTACAAGGGTCCAAAACCTGAGATAAACCATTTCGTTTTAAAAAAAATGGAAATGTTACTACATCACCAGTCAAAAAGCTATGAAAATAATTAACATTTTAAGCAAATATGTCAAAAAGCCCATTTTGCAAATATTAGTTTGCACAAACAATAGTAAACTAATGAACATTGGTAAATCATTTTAATTAAAAATCATACCCTACATCAGCCCTGACGGATGTAGCAACGTCAAAATATTGCAACGACAAAATTACTTCCAAACTGCTACAAAAATTATTTCAGTGTTTGAGCGTGTGAGAGAAGTAATAATCATTTACATAGTCATTAGGTTCTCTGCGCATCATCGGAGCAGCAAATGGTACAGAATTTGGTTACGATGCATCCACTGCACTAAATTTACGTGATAAATCATACAGCAAACATGGGGAGCCCAACTTTTAATTTGATCTCCATTTTGGCACTTAAAATATAAAAGATAGGCTTTTTTGACATCCTCTGGTATAAATCTAGCTTGTGACTTTAAAATAAATCATCCGGATATATAACAAAACTTATCGGCTGGATTTTTGCAAAATCGACGACTATAACTTGCCAGTTTATCTAAAACTGACTTGACTGTACTGTAAACGAGACAATCTAACCTATAGAAAACAATAAAACTGCCCTTAATGGTTCGTAGAATACTATAGAAATACCCCCTCTAAAGCCTTGTGGCAATTCCTAGATTATCGAATCTGAAGTCAGGTACAAATAATTTCAATGATATCCATGATATAAATGAGAGACAGGTAATTCTTCTTATTTATATCAATAATAAAGTTAATACTAAAATGTAACGCAAAAAGAGCATTCTCATCAATGTTACAAAAATCATGTCGACCTCTGTATTTAACAATTCTGATAGATATATAATAATCCCTATGAACCATTTACCAAAATTTTCGGTTTACCTCACGTATTGGTCTTTCACAGTAATCTTGAAAACGTTATTGAAATATATGAGCTATTTCTGAAGGACGGAAATAAGCAAACAAAAAGTTAATTTATAATAGAATTAAGAATATTTGGAAGGTTCTAAAAATATTTTTATCTAAAGCAATTTATATGACAAAAATATCAAATTTTAAACTCTGCAGTTGTAATAAAAATTTTTGAGTGCACACTGAAGCTTTATCATATCAGCTTTTTACAGAAACACTACTTCATTTGTTAAAATATAGGCAACTAAAACAATTAACAATCTTCTCTAATAAACTGAAAAATGTATATGGATATAAAATCGCTATAAAGAAGTTTTGAGTTGAATATATACCTAATATAAATGAAAACAGCGATTACAGTGACGCGAACTGTGAAAATTAGCAAGCAACTAATTCCTATTCGAAAATGTATTACAAAATAGTGAACTATAGCAATGTCGTGGTAAACGACAAATAAAGCAGATATATTATTTAATACACAGTGTTCCTTTCCTTCTATTACATTTTTTATAAACAAATTGGAAATTTATATATAGTGTATAAATAATATAATATTGTCTAGTATATATAATATAGAGGGTGTAAGGGAAAATTCTTTTGTACTTTTTGTACCAACCAACGATTCTTCACGCCATTTTAAAAGAAAAAAAGTTCTTTACAACGGTCCAAAACCTGAGATAAACCATTTCGCTTTAAAAAAAATTGAAAAGTTACTACATCACCAGTCAAAAAGCTATGAAAAGAATTAACATTTTAAGCAAATATGTCAAAAAGCCCATTTTGCAAATATTAGTTTGTGCAAATATTAGAAAACTAATGAACATTTTTAAATCATTTTAATTAAGAATTATACCCTACATCAGTCCTGACGGATGTAGCAACGTCAAAATATTGCAACGACGAAATTATTTCAAAACTGCCACAAAAATTATTTAAGTGTTTCAGTGTGTGCATTTAAGTTCGATTTATAACCCAAAAATATATTCTACGCGAATATCAGGATAAGCTTCTAATTTATGGGGAACCGCTCTAAAATTCCGATTCAGTATTTTTACAGTACAGTATTCAGTTTAGTAAAAACAAAAAGTATTATTTTTTCAGCCATTTATTCAATACATTTCCGCATATTACAAAAAAAAATTATATATTATTGTCGTTTAATGTAAAAGTTCAAATTATTAGCACTAATGTTTCACACCATAACACGTTTTAAACATTATACGTCACATTTAGAAACACATCATTAATTGTTTTATGAAATTGTGTGTCCAACATATCCACCATTTGAGTATATGCAAGCCTGGCACAGTTTCAATCAATTTTTCCGAACACCCTGAAAAGATCCTGATATATTTCTAATCTGATTGGCAGCAGCTTCTTCCTAGGATATTCTTCTTAATATCCTAATATTCGCGTACAGAATACAATGTTGGTTTTAGATGGAGTTTAAATATACGCACTGAAATAATTTTTGTCACCAATCATTTGTCGTGATCCTCTCAATTAGTCAATTCGACGTTACCACTTCCATTTTAACCAATATATGGCTTGATTCTTAATTTTTGTTTGTTTATTAAATTGTATTAACAATATTGTATTAGTTTATTTCTAGCTTATTCGTAAATGAATAAAAAATTAATATTTGCCAAATATGCTTTTATTCCTACTTGCTTAAAATAATAATTATTATAATAGCTTTTCGATTGATGATTTAATAATTTGCAATCCTTGTTTTTTGCAACTTTTTTTCATCTTGAAAAATCATTGGGGTTTGATCGACGTTGTAGTGGATTCTTGATCAATATTACACATCTTAACTTGTATTTCGAGAAGTATTATAAATATTGTTATAACTTTTCCCGTAGTTTATGGAATTTTTCTTATTTAATCTGAGTACGATGTAGACAAGCTTGATCGGTCTGACTTTACTTTTCTAGTCTTCGTATTCTAGTAGTTGTATTCAAGTAGTTCTGGTAGTGTATGGAGGGAGTTATACCTAATATATTAGTTTTTGAATTTGCATGGTCAAATAAGAATTGATCGTGATATCCCTGACATAACTAACTGTTTGTTTTAATATATAATAATTAACTGTATTTTAAATACAGGTAGTACGACTAGACGAACTATGTTTCGTTCGATTACTTAGAGGAAAAAGTCATCTATATCTCGGCTCGGACCTATATTGTCCGATTTTCGGAATTAAAAACGACTGGATCTGGTTCGATTACTTCGAGAGAAAAGCATCCGAGTTTAAATGATGTGTTCTTAAAGAACGAAACCGGTCTTAAGATAAGAATGACTTTTTCCCCTTAGTAACACATACACATACATAGTTCGTCTAGTCGTGCAACCTGTACTTAAAAATAGACAGTTATTTATAATATATTGATAATTAGTATGATCAAGTAAACATAACTTTGCTTATCCTTTGTTTGTTTTAGTACTATGCGCTTAGCTGATGTTATGAGGTAGCTTAAATTTGTCAACCTTTCCGGAGTATATTATTAAGAATTTATCTAGAGGTAGAGCAACATAACTTGTAATATATTTTTTTTAGAACAAGTATATCCAAGCAATTGTAACATTCTAGATGGAGTTAACTTAAGGCTAATTACAGATGTCGACATTATTTTTGTGATATTGATGAGAATGCTCGTTTTGCGTTTCATTTAGGTAGTTATTAAAATACCTTTACACAGAAATGGCCTAGCACGTCTCATTTTCAAGCACATGTTTCTCATTTATAGCATGGTATCATTGAAATTATTTGTACCTGACTTTAAACTGGACAATATAGGAGGTAGTTCCACAGTTTTCTACGAACATTTAAAAGCAGTTTTATTGTTTTCTTCAGTTTAATTTGTTTCTGTCTCGTTTACAGTACAGTCAAGTGTTTAAGTCGATTTTATATAAAATGGCAAATTCTAGTCGTCGATTTTGCAAAAATTCAGCGGATAAGTTTTATTATATAAGTGGATGATTTATTCACAAGCTCTATCCAAGAAAGTTAAAAAACTTATCTTTCATATTTTAAGTGCCAAATTAGAGATCAAGATAAAAGTTGGGCTCCTCATGTTTGCTGTGTGAGTTATCACGTAAATTTAGCGCAGTGGATGCATCCCAAGAAAAATGATATGCCGTTTGCTGTTCCTATGATGTGGAGAAAACCTACTAATAAAATTCAGTATGCAAATTTGACTTAGGCCAGTTTCATAGCCGGAAACTACCAGTAGCCATTGCGCTTTTAAACCTGGACAACATGTTTCCCGGTGATTCTAATTATTTATTAGGATCTGATCCACAACTACCAATGCAGCTTACTTAATAACTCAGAATGAATTAAATAATTGGGTACGTGGCCTGGGATTGTGAAAACAAAAATCGGCACTTCTTTGTTTTACTTTACCGAAAAGGAAACGTAACATTTTCAAATTTTTATAAAATGGAAAGATCGCTATGTGTCTTAATATGAACATGTACCTTCCGAGTGGCGTATTTTTATATATTCGTTGAAATACGGCCTAAAATCAGTCTTGCTTCATAATGGAATATGGATAAAAACCCATCTATTCCTTTAGCCCATTCAGTGACAATGAAAGAAACCTATGAGAAGTTAACAACCATACTAAATAGCGTTAAATATGAACAGTATCAGTACGATATTTGTGGGGATTTAAAAGTTATAGGTATATAGGACTTCAAGGGGGTTTTTCAAAGTATTGCTGTTTTTTGTGTCTATACGGCAGTAGGTCAGCAAAAAACATTACAGTAAGGAAGAGTGGCCTCATACACTTCGTTTGAACTGATACTTCAAATATAAAATATACCACCTTGTTAACCCAAAAAGGTGCTTCTTTTGCTTCTCCATATTAAGCTCAGGCTAATGAAAAACTTTGTCAATGTTATGGACAAAGAAGCTTATCATTTCAAGGACCTGAAAGAAATATTTCTTCAATTAAGTGATGGATCTTTTTCCGGGAAACTTGGGTGCAGTAAGCGACGAACAACGAGAGAGGTTTCACCAAGACATCAGGACGATGGAAGTAAGATATCAGTGATGCCGGAAAGCATCTATGTTGGGCGAATACTGCTGGTTTTTAAAAAGAGATAATGTTACAGAACACAAGAGGAAAAAGTGAAAGTTTTTGTCGCTGTTTGACATATTATGTAATATATGTTTTATTCACGTAATCCTCAGTAATATATTTACATAGATTTAACACGTTTTACATATTTATTTTAAATAAATATTGAATTGTAAAAATATGTCGTCTCCTTTTTTCCCCCACCGACCCCCTATGAGAAAAAGACTTGTTATTAATTACGTATTATAGCAATAGCTTATCATAGCTTGTCATTTTCGGATTTAAGACTACAAAATACTTAATATACACCTATTTTCATCAATGTTACCTCAAAAAAGTTTAATTTTGTTGACCTGTGTTATCACTATAGCTAATTCCCTAGTATACAGAAAGTTTATTAAACACATATAATTATGCGAAATGACAATAAATGTGCAATGATGTGAAGGGTTAAAAATTAATAAGCACATATATTATTTTGTTATAATATATATTTCGAATAGCAATTATGAACATTGTTTGTCATAATTTATGGAAATGAAATCTAGAATAAATTTATATAAGGCTGGTAACATTCTAGCTAATGATATTCACGTAATACTAAAAAATATTTTATTATTTAGTGCTTCATTGAGATTATATTGGTATAAGCGCACTTAAATTCTCAACAAACAAAATATGTTGTGCTGTTCTACAAACCAATAAAGATAACATATTAAACAGTATTAACAATTTCTTTTAATATAACAATGTATTATTAATGTAGTAAGAGTACAAAAAGACTAAAAAGTATACCAAGAGTCATAGAAAGGGATCACCGTTAGCGTTAATCTCGGCAAAAATAGTCAATTTAAACAAATTAGACAAAACATAAAAGTAACGGACATAAACAAGAAGGTGATATGAATGAAGTGGCGATGGGCTGGACATGTAGGCCGCCAACAACGGGATTGTTGGGATAAGGAAATTATCACATGGAGACCAAGACTAACCATATAAAATAGAGGGACACCACAGAATATTTAACAGGATGACATAGAGGAACTAGCGGGAAAAGGATGGGTTCGGACTGCCGAAGATAGAGACAGATGTAGGAAGCTTGAAGAAGTCTTTCTCCAGCAGTTCAAGGACTAATTCAATCGATTATTAATGTATTCAATGATATGCTATAATAATTAAATCTAAAATAATAAAAGTTATTCAAAATACATTTTAGTTATGATTTCAAATAAAAATGTTACAAAAGCGCAAGAGCTGCCTACAACCAAAAATAAATATGCTCCTCGAAAATGCGACAACGTTAATACCATTGGTCTTTTACTTTTCCGAATCACTACTTCACTTTTTCCAAAATCTAAATTCAGTCCAAAGTCAAGTCTTCTGACGCTGATTTCCTTAAATATTTCTCTGAAAGGTGAAATTCTATTTACTAGAAATGTCATGGAACTGATACCTAGAATATGTTCCTTAACAACATGATATATTTCTGAATAAGGTATACCATTTGCAGTTTTATTTCGCAATAATATATCGACCCAATATTTCGGCAACAAATGAGCACCACCAGGATTCAGGTTAATTAATCGAGCTTGCTGTTCAAGATAAGACATGTTGACAAAATGTTTCCAGTAATTTTTATTAATTGCTTCTAGCCATGTACCTTCAGAATATATAGACATACCACCGTTTATTAATTCCTCTATGTTGTCAATATTTTTCTTATATTTCGGGCTAGTTATGGCGGTAATAATTGAACCTTGAAAACAGTTAGTAAAAATGATAGTGTAAATTGAATAGAGTATGACAATAATTCTTAAGCCATATGTTTGAGGTTTAAAAATGTTTGCTATAACAATAGAAGAAAACGAAAACATAATTTTAAGGATACTCCAGCAAATCCATATTTCAGGATTGTACACATAAAATAAATTTGCAGATGCTGGTACCATCCCGGCCCTTGGAACCAAAATCTCCATCTGAATGTGTCGATACGAAACTGTTGCGTATTGCTGATATCTTGTACGAAGTACAACCGCATTAAAAAATATATCCGCTCTACCCAATAGTACATCATCAACTGCAGTAACGTAGTAATTTAGTAGAGATAAATTTTTTTCGAAAGGAATTACTTTGCTGCTTGCATTAAGATATTTAAAAAAATATTTCATATTTTCACAATCCACGCCACTACAGTCACCATTCTGTTTTACAATAAATGTGTTCACCACATTAAATGATTTAACACCAATTTTGTATCCATTCAAATTTTTCAATTTATTTGGGAAAATAATTGATTCTGGCAAATATCTGCACTTAGTGAAATTTAACAGCTTCCTTTCAAAAGGTTGATATGAAATAATTTGTACGTTTTCTGGAGAATTATTTATTATCACAACAAAATTTAATATTTGATGCTTGAGCCAAAATACTTGCATAAATTGCATTAAATAGTCATTATTATGCCAACATCCGTTTTTTATCAAAAAGTGAAATTTTTTTAATTCATATCCATATTCTTGTCCTTTTAAAAACATTTCACATATTTCCATAATGCTTTCAAAGTTATTGAGAAAGAAGAATATGTGCGAAAATTGGAAACTATTGATTAAAGCTCCAAAAGGATCACTATATATTTCTAAGGTTCCTGTTAAATATCTCTTAGCAAACCATTTGTCTATAATTCCGGCTTCATCCGTAAAGTTTATGTTTACCAACGCATAATATTCATAAGTACTAGTATATATTAGCCTAGAAAAGTATTCGTCAAAGGTATTATGAAAGTTCCAAATATTTTTGTAACATATGTTTTGTTCTATAAGCAAGAAATAGGCCATTATTAATTTCAAACCTATTCTTGACATTATATTAGTCTGCTTTGTATTCTAGTCTTATATTCAAATGTTATTTTATAGCACATAGAGAAGACGCATGGAACTCTATAAAAAAATTAACCTACGCAAAATAACCTACAATATTAGTGATTGATTATAGACATTAATATATTAGGGTTAAAAATCAACAGTGATTTAAAAAAATAATAACCTACCTCTTTATTGTAACGTTTTATTATGTATATTTTATTTTGTTCATTTATATCCGAACAGCTAGTAGAGGCGGTACATAAGGTATTGGTATAGTGGCATGACACGATAACTGCCGACTGTTGGCGTTTTCGATTCCCTTTCCCGAGAGGAATGTTTTGTATTTGTACATTGTTGTGTACTGTGTACAGGCTAAGACTTGTCTCAGCCACTAACTACACTCAAAAAGTTGGATGCCTTCTGAAAGGCCATATCGTTGGTCTGTAGCCAGCTAGTAGGCTTTGTGAGAAGATGATAACTTAAAGGAATTCAAACTAGTACTGAATACACATCAGCAGAGAGTCTACCTTCGCTCTAGAGGAGACGCCAACTGTATTGTCAGATCGAACGCTGAGCCACCAGTCTCATTGCTTTAATTATACACCTTGAGTATATTATAAAAGTTATATTAGAAAAGTATCATAATGATTAAAACATTTATCGTTAAAAATCCAATTACTTTTCAGTCTAAAAGTAAATTTAAAAGTGTAATCATATACAATAGCATAGTAAGTTGGTTCATGATATATATTTTTTCCAAAAAATATTACATTGTTAACAGGTGCTTTACAACAGGTGCTTACACAGGAGACTAAAATGATCAGTGATGACCGTAAAACGAGAACATTCAATCCAAGGCCTAATCTTTTCAATACAGAATATAACGGCTAAACATTCACGCTCTGTCACTGAATAATACTTCTCCGCTCTAGATAAAGAGCGACTCCCGTATGCGATTACTCGTTATTCTCCGTTTATAAACTGGGTCAACATACCTCCAATTTCGACATCAGACGCATCGGGCTGAACAAAAAATTTCTGACTAAAATCAGGCTGAGCTAAGATTGATGCACTTATAAGTTTCTGCTTGATGGCTAAAAACGCAGTCTCCGCCCTCTCATTCCATTCTATGGCTTGTTTTTTCTTCTTGCCTTTAAAAAGGTCGTTCAAGGGACTAACAAGAGAAGAAAAATCCTTTATGAACCCACGGTACCATGAACACATGCCAATGAAACGTTTCACCTCGGTAGAAATGCGCGGCCGCGGATAGTTAGACTCAATCTTTGATGGGTCAGTAGCTAAAGAATTATTACCGAATATAAATCCTAGACACTTTAAAGATGTCCTTAAGTAAGTTCTTAGCGGTCTTTAAAAGTTCCACATGCTGTTCCCAGGTAGGAGAGCATAGCAATATGTCATCCAGATACGAAAAAATATGGGCTTCTTATTTAGGTCTAAATATCCAATCAACCAACCTCTGTTGTATTTGTGCCGCATTGCACATGCCAAACGGAACGACTGTATACTGAAATTATTCACGACCGATAACCGAAAAAGCGGTTTTTTTTTAGAAGCGTTATCAAATGGTATTTGCCAAAATGCCTTTCTCAAGTCAATAGAGGAAATGTATTTAGCATTTCGTAAGTTACTCAGAATTCTATCTACGTGGGGTAATGAAAAACTATCGTGTTTCTTCAGAGCGTTCAAAAACCTTCCGTCAAAACAAAATCTATATTCACCCGTAGGCTTCCTTAACAAAAGCATTGGAGAGCACCATGGGCTGTGAGATTCCTCGACTACGCCCAACTGGATCATAGAATCTAATTCTTTATTCAGAATTTCTGGCATATAGGGAGATAGTAAATAAGGTTTCTTTTTAAAAGGTTGGTTATCGCCCGTATCTATAAAGAGTTTAATCTTATTGGTCCGTCCTAACCTATCCTTTCGGTCAAGTTCTCTAAAAGAATCTAATAGTTTTAGAGCCTCCGCCCATTGGATAACAGAAAGATCGTCAATGGAAAAAAGTTCGGACACTGGTGTATTATCAGAATCTTCTCGTACTGCACCTAGCATGAAATTATCATTGTCAATCGACCAATGATTATTCTTAAAATTCATTACGAGATTAAAACTCCTAGCAAAATCGATATCAAAAATAAAAGCATGTGTTACGGAGGGTACTGTATGGACTTTAATGATTCGACAACAATCGTTAATAAAAATCGGTAGGTTTGCCAGACCAGCAACGTTCTGTCGAGTTCCATCGGCAGTAAACACACTAAAGTTATTGCTCAGACGAATTTTAATTTTGAGTCTCTTTAAAATCTTAACTCCGCTAGTACCAACTATAGACGTGTTCTATCCTCCAGAATCTAATAAAACAATGATGCTCTGATCATAAAGTTTGACAGAAATATATCGAAGATTATCTTTAACCTTTTTGAGAAACAATGGTAAAACTTCCGAATTACGGGAGAAGTCTTATAAAAAGTAGATACGTGTTCCAACCATTTGTTCCAACCTGATCTATTAACGTGCGACCTTGTAGTTTGCTTTTCATTAGGGTTCCGACCACATGCAACACCTGATAGCCTACCTAGTTTTTTGAGCAGAAAGCACAAGAACTAAGCTTAATTTTAGGTCACCACAACGGAAGCAGAAAATGTTTCTCTTCTCGGTACATGAACGAAAGGTGTGATTGACTCCCTTACAGTTGAAATATAACTACTCGGGCTACTTGTCTTATCTTCCTTGCACACAACCGCAGGAGGTCTCCTAGAATCTTTACCCAAACTACGAATATTTTTATCACCAGAATAATTTGGCTCACGGTAAAGTGGACCTTCCTCAGAACCACCAGCACTCTCTCTCATATCCCGACGTGATGAGCCACACCTATGATGATCATTGAAAGCAAACCACAGAGAGGATATTCTAGAAGTAGAGGGTAGAACATCCTCCAACTTCCCACATAAAGCAGATAATTCGGAGACAGTAACAGCATCGTGTAACGCCAACTGCGCCACATATTCAAGTAACAAGTTCTTCCGGATGTACTTGACTTTAGCAACTTCAGCAAGGGTAACGCACGACCGACAGAACAAATTCTCCATCTGAGCCAGATACATAATAACCGTTTCTGCGCGTCTCTGTTTTCTCTGCCGGATTTGTTCCTAGACATCAGGACACAGGACATAAAATCAATTTTGAAGTATCCAAAGAAATAGCGAATATTGAAAACTACAAGGTCCCAACAATCAGAGAAGCCCTTGAAATAAAGGGAAGGGGGTGAGCTAAATACGCGAAACGACGTTCGCTCCACCATTCCAAATGTATGAAAATCGCTTCTGAAAAAAAAAACAAAAATGGTATAGTGGCGACGAGGAAAAACCAATAAACGGACGACCAGCAGCAGAGCCGAGCGCTGCGAGTAGCCTCGAACTACCACAATGCAACCTTCGTAGTCGCCGGCCCCCCATGAAAGCCAGTCCAATGACCAATGCACGTCAGTTAGACTCTTCACTCGAAGCGGACAACACATGAAAATGCCAAATGAGATTTTGGCGAAACGTCGTGACTCTTCACAGATCGAACCCATCGACGTCCTGAATGATTTATCATATACAACAAAATAGAACATAACTAATAGAACATCTTATTAATTAATGAAGGTTTCGTAACAAGTTATAGCAGTTATAGAAGTACTGCTTAACAAATTATATTTACTATTCAAATCAGTGAAAATTAGCTTCTTTTTTTTGGTGATGCTCGATGAATTTCAATCCGATATTACATTTAGTTATATTTTGACAATCTTCCAAAGTAGATGAGTTCTATATTTTTGCTACCATGGAAAAAAAGAAGAAAAAATTACTATACTTATCAAATACTACATTTTATATTGAAAAAATATTACGCAAACTGAAGAAAAGTTGAAACAGTGTTATGAGGAGTCTGCTCCTTTACATTTTATTGTTTGTGGGTTACTAAGTTTTGATGTGGCCAACACGAACGACATACCGCACGGGACGCCATATCAGAGTTGACTACTGAGGATCGTGATTTACAATATCGTGTTAGGTAATCGTAGAGTAAAAATTTGACAGGTTGTTAAAATGATAAGCATATTGGATGAATAGTTACGGAACATCATGTACAAACATTTGAGCATGAGAAATAAAAAGATAGGAAAAACCGGTGGAAAGGATGCCGAATTTGCTCACTGCGTCAAACACTATTTTGAGTGACAATTTCACAGCGACATTTAGACTTAAACAAGAGTAAGAAGGCGAAGACTCTTTCCTCGACCCGAAAGGTCATAGCCACTGTTTTCTGGGATTCGCCAGACATTATCTCCATCGGCTATTTGAAAAAAGGAAAGGAAATCATTAAGCTTCATTAGTAGTCAAATTTCACGAAGAATTGGTAAATAAATGCCCTCAACAATTGCCACAACAATGCACTCGTCTATTCGTCATCCATATTTTTGTGAAGTTACCGTCCATTTTGCTCTATCATATATTTAATGTCTATAATCAATCACCAATATGGTTTGTTTTTATATAGGCTAAAAAACATTTTAATAGAAAGCAATTTTTTTACGATCCATGCGCCTTTTCTTTCTGTTGTAGAATAACATTTTAATGTAACATTGGAATGCATAGAGCGCTAATGTAAGTCAAGAATATCTTTGGAACTAGTAATTGCTTATTTCTTGTTTATAGGACCAAATATGTGTTTCTACAATAGTTTGCTAAAAGATATTTGATAGCATCGATGGAAATATACAGTGATCCTTTTCGAACTTTTACCAACAGTTTCTAATTTACTCACGTGTTCGTCTTCCTCAATAACTTTGAAGGCGTTATGGAGATATTTTTGAAAGGACAAGAATATGGATATGAATAAAAAAAAATCCACTTTTTAATAAAAAACGAATGTTGGCATAATAATGACTATTTAACGCATTTTATGCAATCATTTTGGCAAAAGTATCAAATATTAAACTTTGTTGTGGTAATGAATAATTCTCGAGAACAGACAGAAATTATATCATACCAACCTTTTGAAAGGAAGCTGTTAAATTTTACGGACTGTAGATATTTGTCAGAATCAATTATTTTCCCAAATAAGTTGAAATATTTATACGGATACAAAATTTGTATCAAATTATTTAATGTGGAGGATAAGTTTATTATGAAAGGTGACTGTAGTGGCATCGATTGTGACAAGATGAAGTACTTTTTTAGATATCTTAATGCACCCAGTAAACTAACTTCATTCGAAAAAGATGTATCTCTTTATAGTTATTACATAACTGCAATTGATGATGTACTGTCGAGTAGAGCTGATATATTTTTTAATTCAGTTGTACTTCATACACGATATCAGGAATCGAATCGCATCGCATCAGTTTCATTTCGACAAATTCAGATGGACATTTTGGTTCCACGAGCTCAAATATTACTAGCATCTGCTAATTTATTTTATGTGTACAGTCCTGAAATATGGATCTGCTGGAGTATCCTTAAAATTATGTTATCATGTTCTTCTATTGTACTCATAAACATTTTTAATACTCAAACATATATTCAATTTACACTATAATTTTTACTAGCTGTTTTCAAGATTCAATCGTCACTGCCATAACTAGCCTAAAATATACGAAAAATATCGACACACTACAGGAATTATTTAACAGTGGCATGTCTATATATTCGGAAGGTACGTGGCTTGAGACAATTAATAAAAATTACTGGAAAAATTTTGTCAACATGTCTCATCTTGAACAGCAAGATCGATTAATTGTATTAAATTATGATTGCCCCTTTCGAGTGTAGAGAGGCCAGCATCTGATGCGTCGTCAATACTATTAAACTCTCCAGAGCTGGTCGGTAGCAATTATTATCGTGCACAACATGTATGTAATGTTTTCCGGAAATATAAGACGACAATTTCGAGCAACACTGCGCTATTAGGTTTTGTGTCAGACTTTTGTAAAACTTTAACAGGCCTATGGAAACAGTGGTTAGTCAAGGGTCCAGGTTTTCAAGTGTTTTTTTTGAAAACTCACAAGGCCGAGACTCGATTGAAGAGGAACTTTGCAGCGGAAGATTTAAAAGAACATGAAAATGATTAAAGAATCTGGGATCTTGTATGTTTTGATTATCGGTGACGCTTATAATGTTGGGGGAGTAGATGAATTTGACTCACATAACCGTTCATCAGATTTAGTTCATCTTCAATCGAATAGCTACGCTAGCTCGGCTAGCTAGGAATACGTTAAACCACCTGAAAACCTGGGCCCTTGACAAAACACTGTTTTCGTACGTGTTTTAAAGTTTAGTAAAACTTGCTTTAGTAACCGTCGCTCGATATTGTAGTCAGTCATTTTCATCGCGCACAAGAAAACTACGATTCATAAAAGAATTTTCGGCGGGCTACCGAGTAACTCTATTTGATATTGAAGTATTCTAAGGATAGTTCGTTGTTGAACCGAAACCTAAATAAAACAATAAAAAATTAAAATGTATTTATTGACCGAAAGTCCCAATAAATAAAAAAATAATAATAATACTAAACGGTCACGAAAATATATGTAATATATACATACCGTGTGTCCCAGCCAAATGGAATAAATTCGTTAATTAAAAATAATTAATAAATGGGGGCGTGTTCGAAAAAACGCTCGAACACGTCGATTGGAATTTTTAGATGCGCATTTTTTTCAACAAATTTTTTTTATACAGGGTGTGTCATGTAACAGTGGCCAATACCAACTTTCTTATTTTAAATACAACATCCTGTATATTATTTAATTTTTGGATTCTTCAGGAAATTCTAGACATATTTTATGTAAAATATCCTAGACTTATCTTCAACTGTTTCGGAAATATTAAGTGTTTTCAGATTTATTGCAAAAATTAACTGATATTTTTGATTTTTTTTTTGAAAATTATTTGAAAATTACATGACGCACCCTGTATAAAAGGTTTTCGTTGGAAAACATGCGCAAGTACACTTTTTTTAACACTGTAAACAAAATTGTGGAAATTTCAAGACTATTTAGTTTTTGTATAATTTTTTTATTTAAAACATTTAATGTAACAAATGCTCGAATTGTGAACCCTGGACGTCCTGGAAACACCTCAACCTCAAGTAAAACTGATTCCTGACATTATTTAATGTTTTCTTAAATCATTCAGATCTTGTGGCTTGGTTTTGTATACGACGCTTGTGAGGTCCGGGGACCTTGGTGGCCATTCTAGTGGCCCACTCCTCCCAATCAATCGCTTTGGAAACACATTATCGAGGTGCTGCCGCACATTAACTTGATAATGGGGGGGTGCTCCATCTTGTTGGAACCAAATTGCGTCGGCTAACAATTGAGGATTTCTTCTATTAGGGTACAAATTTATAAGATTTGGAATGAGCTGATGTTGAAGAAAGTCTAAGTAATTTACCCCATTGAAATTTTGATCGAAAAAGATTGGACCAATTATTTTTCTCTGCTATAATACCTGCCCAGACATTAATTTTTCAGGTCTTTGTTTGTGAATTTTCCGCATCCAGTGAGGATTTTCTCTCGACCAATAACGACAGTTCTGGCGATTGACATGCCCATGAAGAGTAAAAGTAGATTCATCAGAAAATAAAACGTTTTCTATTCTCAGAAGGTTGTATTCTGTGCATCATTTGTTCGCAAAACTCCATTCTCCTGTCGAAGTCGTCTTCACTAAGCTCTTGAGTAGGCTGTAGCTTATACGGATGGATTTTATTCTCTTTCAATATTCTGGCAACCGAAGAGCGACCAACATTGTTTTCCAAGGCAACTTGTCGAGTTGTCAAGTCGAGGTATACGGATTGTCTTGGAATGCAAGCATTACATCCAATTTTTTGTTATCGGTCAACGACAATGCTTCCTTCTTAATTTGTCTCACGTGTCCCAGTTCTCTAAATTGTTTTTCAGCTTTACTTACTGCAACTTTACTTACTGGTGGTAAATCAGGATATTTTACCCTAAAGAGACGAATAATTTCGGCTTGAGTTCGTGTCCTATCTCCATAACCTATCATCATTAAGATAGTTATTTTATGACTCTCTGATAAATACACCATGTTTAAATCAAATGAAACACACACGTCAAAGAAAACTAATTTAAAAGGCACGTTGATTTTTTGACGTTTCATACAACAACCTACCTACCTACCTTTGAAAACCTGATTTTTTATCTTTGCCTATTTGCTGATAATTTTCAAAGAATTACTTAATATTTCCGAAACAGTTGAAGATAAGTCTAGGATATTTTACATGAAATATGTCTAGAATTTCCCGAAGAATCCAAAAATTAAATAACATACAGGATATTGTATTTAAAATAAGAAAGTTGATATTGGCCACTGTTACATGACACACCCTGTATAAAAAAAAATGTTGAAAAAAATGCGCATCTAAAAATACCAATCGACGTGTTCAAGCGTTTTTTTGAACACGCCCCCATTTATTTATTAACGAATTTATTCCATTTGGCTGGGACACACGGTGTATACATAACAGAAGTAAATACACCTATTAAAACAACGAAGATTTTGAAAATTAATAAGGTATATGAATGCACTTAATTAATCAAAACGAATGGTCAATAATTACGACATCTTGAAAAATTTTCACATATATGTTTAGTGCACTGCTATACATATATATATATATATATATATATATATATATATATATATATATATATATATATATATATATATATATATATATATATGTATATATATATATATATATATATATATATATATATATATATATATATATATATATATATATATATATATATATATATATATAAAATCCAAAAATCCCCTATAGTACCCAATTGAGTGTAGGGTAGTTTTTTTTTAATTATTATTATTTATTTACAAATCCCAATTTTAACATTTGATAAATTTGCTCGTCTTTTCTATTTGTCACTATATTTGCCGCTTTCTGCCTGCTATTCCTGCTTCCTGTATTTGGTCAGACGGTACCTCGTGCCTCAATCGCTGCATATGTCCAGATCATCCCAATTCTGGTTCTATGTATTCCTCTAAACTTTCTATTTTTCGTTTTTGTATGGTAACACATTTCATTTCCATTAAATGTAACTTTTGTGTTTTTTTTTCATTCAGAAATCTTTTCTGTATATATATACATTTAGATGTATATATATAGATTTAGACTAGTTGAGGTCTACCTCTTGCTGCCCCTTTTCTTCTAATTTGAGACCCAAATATTGGAATCTATTTACTTGTTCTATTTGGATACGTATTCCCCCGAAAGGGGTTCTACATTGTGGAAGACTAATTGTCATGTGGTGGAGCTTAAGCTTATCCTGCTTCCGTGCTAATCAAGATTATAGCGTAAGTGGGGACAGTAGCCAATTCTATATTAATTCACCTTCTTACCGAAACTTCAATATCAGTGAACCGGGCGGATCATTTGTTAATGACTTTGGCGAGTACAAGGACAAGTTTATGTTTTGGCATATGGAATGTGCGAACATTATTGGAAACATCCGGCTTGACTCAAACTATTAAAGAGATGCAGTCCTACAGATTGGATATCTTGGGCCTATCAGAGGTTCGATGGAATGGACAAGGTGAACATTGTGCTTCTTTGAATAAACCCTTGTTGTATGGTAAAGAGATGAAAATAGCCTACACGAAAGTGAAGTCGGCATACTGATAAGCAAACAAACAAAAAAAGAGTTTTATCTCCTGAAAATCTGGCCCAACAGAATATTAACCAACCGAATATTATTCGCCAGATTTTTCACAAAACATTCGAAAAATCTCCATTATTCAATATTTCTGACCTACTGATGTTTCTGTTCCAGATGAAAAACAAAATTTCTATGATAATTTCTCACATACTGTACAACACATCGTTACTGTAACGGGGGATTTAAATGCAAAAATTGGAAACGATTATTCTAATCTGGAAATGGTGAATGGGTAAATTGGGTAAAATGGGTGAAAATGGTAAATTCCTCACAAATTTTTGTCCAACTTACAACTTTCTGAATGGTGATACTCCGCTCCCTTATTAAACAAATTCACAAAATAAGCTGGGTCTCACCTGATCAAAAGACCGAAAATCAGATTGATCACATTATGGTTTCAACAAAATGGAGAACTTTGCTATTGGATGTATGAAACAGGAGAGATGCGATGCGGACATTTCTAACGACCATCACCTTCTAACTGGTTGCATATCACTGAAACTTGCAACAAACACCTGTTAACCAAATGGTCTAGGTAGGGACAGGTGCAACATCAACAAACTAGCCACAATACAAGGAATAGGAAGTTGCAAACAGACGCTGAAAAAAATCAGTTACTACCGAAAAATGAGAATTAGGAAATAATTTCCATTTATATATTGAAACTGCAGAAACCACCGTTAGAAAGTTGAATAATTAGCGAAAAGAATGGATAACCGACGAAACGTGGGAGCTTATTCGGAGAAGAAGAGAAGCATAGAGAAAAATAATACAGACACAAAGCACAGAGCAGAGACTTGAAAGGCAGAAAGCATACCGAGATGTTGGGTGGAATACCACAAATTGAACAAAATGAAAAACTATGGGGGCAGAACCACCAGAAGAAAGCGGAAATGCAAGGGAAATTCCTTCGAAAACGGAAATACTATGAGCTAAAAGAACATTAAAAAACAACAAAACATCGGGACTATATAACACTGGGGAACAGCAATTTTGCTGACTTGGATCTGTGACTTGTTTTTGACTAATTTTTCAACTCTGAATTCAAAAATATTCACAGTTTTTCTCTATCACGTTAAGTTCTTAAGCTACAGCATACCCCTCATTTTGCCTTAAAAGTGTACATACGAAAGAAAATAAGGTGAGATCTGACCAAATATATTAGAATATTTTATTCAACCAGAGGTTAACATATTTTTAAAAGTTAAATTGTGTTTATACAAAAAATAAATAAAAGATATTATGGTAAAAATTTCTTCTTATAGCTTTTCCTGGAGTGTTCAGTTTGTGGACATTCTAGCTTGATCGCTCCAATAGTAGTCAGCCATCATACTGACATCCCATCTACCTTGATACAGCGCTTCCATAACCCTTAGATTTTGGTGGAATCGCTCGCTCTGTTCATCACTTACAGCACCAAGATTTTCCGGGAAGTTAGCAAAATGACTATGTAAGAAATGCAGTTTGATGCTCATGTTGCAACCAAGCTTTTTAAAGCTCTCCAAGAGTTGTTGCACAATTTCGATGTAATTGGGGCTCGTGTATTTCCAAGAAAGTCTTTAACAATATTTTTAAAAGCCAACCAAGCATTCCTTTCAAGTTCGGTCATTGTTCGGTCAACTAGGGTATTCAATTTTATGTTTGTTTTTCTTGTTGAATCCTGATGTTTTCACTATGCAAAAGTAGCAATCACTTATGTGATCTTTGGGCTCTCGCCAAACCATTGGTACACCAAACGAAAGTTTATTACGTGTTCTCTTCGTCCACATTCGTAAACTCTCCACACACTGCTTGCACACTTTATGAGGGGCCTATGATTTATCTTGGTCACCTATTTTCACTTTAAAATAAGCAAAATAGGCTTTCCCGACAAATGTACTATTAGTCCGTTGAATGGGGATAACAAAATCTATCAGGGCTGTTAGAGCACTTACGACGAGAACTACCAGAGGCACACATAACGAAAATCTGTAGTTGCGTATGTATACTTTGACTTCACTATATCAGAGCGACTCAGACCCTCGTAGTTTAGCATCTCATGACGGAACTAGTTTTGGATGACGCAACGTCACTCACACCCCCACTTCTAGGTCGAAGAAGGTTCGCCGGTAGGAGAGCAGTAGTGACTTCTGTGATTCGCCAAGCTTAGTCCGATGCGCAAGAACTGTAGAGAAAAAACTTAACATGATAGAAAAAAACTAAATAATGTTTTGGAATTAGCATGTCAATTTACGTATAAAACAGCTTAAATATCGAATTCAACAGAAATTATTTTGAAATTGTTCCTCAGTGTAATATACCAGGTCTGTAAAAATGAAACCGGAATTCACCTATAGATGGCCCTAGTTGTCAGTACAGATACCGTCAAATCGTATTATTGGCACTATTTCCTTGTTGACATCTGACAAAGATTTTTAACTCTCAGCAATACAAGTTTCATACAACAGCATAGTTTGTAACAGCGTTGAGCAACTGGAAACTACGATTTGCGGACAGCATTGATTTTCTGTTAACATTTGAAGAAATCTGCTGCAGAATCATATCGAATGCTTGTCAATGTTTACGGTGAGCATGCTCTTGGTAAATCACAGTGCGGTGAGTTATTTAAAAAAATTGATTTTTACGTGAGAAACAAAGAATGTGGAGAACCACCGAAAAAGTTTGAAAACAACAAATAAACAAAATTGCCGCATTTGAGGTGAGCAAAAATCACCATTGATTCATGAGAAACCATTACGAAACTCGAACTCGCTAAATTCTATAGCTGTTTAAATTTCATTCCCAAAAAATACAGTCAGTACAACTAAGGCTATAACATAAAATCACAACTATTAACCATCAAAACCACCAACATAACCCACAAGCCACAACTCATGTTTGTAGATGGTGCTGGAATAGAGCGAAAGTGTTTGTGTTTTAAGTTGTTTTAATGTTCCTGTTTTTTGGCCCAGATCCGTCTATTTGTTTGTCCTATTTATGCTTTTTTGCAATCGGACCAAGATATGCTGGGGTATATACCCCATGATTTTCTAATCTGACTTTGTCCTTGGGATTTTGCAGGATATTTTCGACAATTTTGTGCTACTCGTAGACCATTCTGATCTGATTCTGATCTGATTCTGATCTGATTCTGATCTGATTCTGATCTGAGTCTGATCTGATTCTGATCTGATTCTGATCTGATTCTGATCTGATTCTGATCTGATTCTGATTCTGATTCTGATTCTGATTCTGATTCTGATCCTGATCTGATCCTGATCTGATCCTGATCTGATCCTGATCTGATCCTGATCTGATCCTGATCTGATCCTGATCTGATCCTGATCTGATCCTGATCTGATCCTGATCTGATCCTGATCTGATCCTGATCTGATCCTGATCTGATCCTGATCTGATCCTGATCTGATTCTGATCTGGTTCTGATCTGGTTCTGATCTGGTTCTGATCTGGTTCTGATCTGGTTCTGATCTGGTTCTGATCTGGTTCTGATCTGGTTCTGATCTGGTTCTGATCTGGTTCTGATCTGATTCTGATCTGATTCTGATCTGATTCTGATCTGATTCTGATCTGATTCTGATCTGATTCTGGTCTGATTCTGATCTGATTCTGGTCTGATTTTGATCTGATTCTGATCTGATTCTGATCTGATTCTGATCTGATTCTGATCTGATTCTGATCTGATTCTGATCTGATTCTGATCTGATTCTGATCTGATGCTTATCGTTTTCTTAGTAGTCTGTATATTCTGTCCATGATTCCATTTACGTATTGAAGCAGAACCTTTGGGGCGTATAATTCTTGATCCTCTACTGTCGTTCGTTTTTGGATTTCCTGTATCTTTTTTTCATTTTGTCTAAGGGCTGTGGTAATTTTTGGTAGTTCCTAAACTTCGTGTAGCTGGTAGTGTCACTCGAAAGGATCTTGAAATTAAGGTATTAACTACTTATAGCGGAACACATCAATTTGTATAAAATATTAATAGAATTTAGCTGAAATTAGATTACAAAAGTCGTTGGTCAAAGATTTCTTATAAATTTCCCTCCAATAGAAGTCAAGACAATCCAAAAGCTTCTCGAAAAGGCTACTGGATGCCGAGAGATCAACGAGAAAGCCCTTCAATAGGCTCCAGATTTTCAAGGCGAATTACTGACTTATGCGATATCGGATTTTACACTGATATATAAGGAAAATATACTGTAGAATAATATAAAACAATGTACACACATATAAACAAAATACAAACATTCAAGTCGTGAGCGGGGATCGAATCCGCTCATCGCCTCCAGCCGCTCTACTACCTAAAGAACTGTTTCTACCGTAACTAGCTTTGATATATAAATAATCAAAGTAAATTATACATATTAAAATTTTACAATAAAAATATACGTAATTTTTTTTGAGGTTATCATTAATTTTGGTCGCTCAAATATTTAATGTCTATAATCAATCACTAATATTGTCCGTTATTTTATCTAGGTTAAAAACATTTTAATAGAAAGTAATTTTCTCAAATTTCATGCGTCTTTTCTATCTGTTATAAAATAACTGTTGAATATACGGTTGGAATGCATGGTAATATAATGAATAGAAGAATTAGTTTGAAACTACTAATTACTTATTTCTTCCTTATAGAACAAAAAATGTGTTACATAGATATTTTGAAGTTTGACAATACTTTTGACGAATACTTTTCAAAATTAATATATACCAATAATTACCAATATTATGCATTGGTTAAAATAAACTTTACGGATGATGCCGGAGTTATAGACAGATGGTTTGCTAAAAAATATTTAAAAGCATCGATGGAGATATATAGTGATCCTTTTCGAACTTTTACCAACAATTTCAATTTTTTGCACGTATTTGTTTTTCTCAATAATTTTGAAAGCATTATGGAGATATGTGAGATATTTTTAAAAGGACAAGAATACGGATATGGAACAAAAAAAATTCACTTTTTGGTAAAAAATGTATATTGGAGTGATAATGATTTAATCCATTTTATGCAATCATTTTGGCAAAAGCATCAAATATTAAACTTTGTTGTGGTAATAAATAAATCTCAAGAACACGTACAAATTATATCATATCAACCTTTCGAAAGAAAGCTGTTAAATTTTACGGAGTGCAAATATTTACAAGAATCAATTATTTTCCCAAATAAGCTGAAAAATTTAAACGGATACGAAATTGGTATCAAAAGATTTAATGTGGAGGATACATTTATTATGAAAGCGAATGGTGACTGTAGTGGCGTAGATTGTGAAAATATGAAATATTTTTTTAGATATCTTAATGCAACCAGCAAAGTAGTTTCTCTAAAAACAGATTTACCTCTTAAAAGTTATTATACGACCGCAATTGAGAGTGTACTGTCAGGTAGAGTTGAAATATTTTTTAATTCAATTATACTTCGTACACGATTCCGTCAATATGCATCACTTTCATTTCAACAAATTCATGTAGAGATTTTGGTTCCACGAGCAGAGATGTTACCAGCATCCGCTAATTTCTTTTATGTGTTCAAGCCTGAAATATGGATCTACTGGAGTATCCTTAAAATTATATTTTCGTTTTCTTCTATTTTACTCGTAAACATTTTTAAAACCCACACATATGGCTTAAGGATTATTTTCATACTATATTCATTTTATACCATAATTTTTACTAGCAGCTTTCAAGGTTCAATTATCACCGCCATAACTAACCCGAAATATATAAAAAATATTGAGACACTAGAAGAATTAGTAAATAGTGGCATGGCCATATATTCCGAAGGTACATGGCTTGAAGCAGTTAATAAAAAATACTGGGAAACTGTTGTCAACATGTCTTATCTTGAACAGCAAGCTCGATTAATTGACCTGGAGCCTGGTGGTGCTCATTTGTTGCCGAAATATTGGGTTGATCTTCTACTGCGAAATAAAACGGCAGATGGTATACCCTATTCAGAAATATATTATGTTGTTAAGGAACGTATTCTAGGTGTCAGTTCCGTAATGTTTCTAGTAAATAGAATATCACCTTACAGAGAAGTATTTAGGGAAATAAGTATCAGACGACTTGACTTTGGACTGAATTTAGATTTTGGAAAGAATGCGATAGCGGTTCAGAAAACTAAGAGGCCAATTGTGTTAACCTTGTCTCATTTTCGAGGAGCTTATTTATTGCTGGTTGTGGGCGGCTGTTGCGCTTTCGCAATATTTTTATTTGAAATGATAATTAAAACGTATTTTAATTAATTTTTATGACTGTAGCATTTAGTTATAATAGCATATCATTAAGAACATTAATAATAATTTGTTATATTAAAAGAAAATTTTAGTACTGTTAAATATGCTGTTTTAATAAAGTGAAATTTTACTTGCTTCAGTTACTACACACGTATGTAAAACAACACAGCATTTTATAAGATTTATTAAATATTTTTTGTTGAATGAATCATTAAAATGCCCTTACACCAATCTAATCTCAATAATAGTAATAGAAAAATATGATGAATATTCGAAATCCATTTTTAAAATTGTACTTTGAAAACGAATCAGTAAACATATCAATATGCATCACCATATTTTAATATAGCAACAAAAAATATTTTTTGCAATTGTCTCAGTATCAGCAGTTAGAATGTTACTAGTATTGTTTAAATCTATGGTAGATTTCATTTCCATAAATTATAACATTAAATTTTGTTACTGTTACTCGAAAATATATTATAACATGACATCAATGTTTTTCCTTTTTTTAATCCCTTCGCGTTCTTACACATACATTCTGTGTAAAATTTAACCGGAATTTCTTATTTAGGAAGCCCGTGTAAAACAAAATTTTTAAAATTTTAATTTTGTTAAATTTCCTTTTCGACTGCAAAATGACAGCAGAGTGATTAGTTACGAAGTCCAATTTGAGCGCGGTAGGTCTGAGGTACGTCTGAGCGTCTTGAGTGTCGACTTTCAACGTCTATGAATGACAAAAACATCGACAAAATCAAGAAACTGGTGATTAGAGTTGGCTTAAGAGATGAACATATCTCTTAAGTCCGTATATAACATTATGACTAATATTTTGGGCATGAAACGCCTCGCCGCTAGTTCCGAAACAGTTTAAATTTGTCCAAAAAATGCATGGAAGGCAGGTCGCTGAAGACATGATTTTTCGAACTTCTACAGACCCCATCTTCATAAATCGCATCGTAACGGGCAGCAAGATATGGATTTACAAGTACGATGTGTAAACAAGCCAACAGTTTTCAGGATGGCGCCTCGAAAACAGGCCGAAATCCAAAAAATTCGCTTCAAAGTCGCTCGAAAATCAAGGTTATGCTCACAGTTTTCTTCGACCATGGT
The DNA here is from genome assembly GCA_031761425.1 of Cosmopolites sordidus. NCBI lineage: Eukaryota > Metazoa > Arthropoda > Insecta > Coleoptera > Curculionidae > Cosmopolites > Cosmopolites sordidus. The sequence continues at coordinate 103,975 of JARFXV010000402.1, read as the reverse complement.
GTGGTGTACTCGGAAATTCTTCTAGAGGTATAAAAGGTGAATAAGGAATACCATTTAGGCATCATGATCCAATTCATGAATTTTGCACCACGATAATGCACCATCGCACAAAGCCATCATTGTGCTAAATGTTTAGCTTAAATTTTAACAGGCATCATCGACCAAGCACCGTACTCGGTTGACTTTTTCTTGTTACAAAACCTAAAATTACCACTTCAAGAAGGGCGTTTTAAGCGAATTGAGGCTATAAAAGAAAATTCGCTGAAGGAGCTGAAGGCCATATCTCAATCAGTTATAATAGTATTGCACTCGGGGGAACCTTCTTTAAAGGAGACAAAACAAATTTTCATGATTAAATTATTTTTTTTGTTTCATTAAAAATTCCACGTACATTTTTTTCACAAAATGTATGTTATTTTGACTACCATAATGTGTTTAATGAACTTTCTGTGGTTATTAACCAGGTTATTAACTAAAATGATAATTATCATTGTCGTAACCTCATGTAGAATGTCACAACTGTCTCGATATATTTGTCCTGAAAAATAATAAGACGGTATATATTATAACTAATGCTGCAATATCGCTGGGTAACTTACCTGCAATATTCTCTAAACAAGTTAAACTAATGCCATTTCCCCATCCGCTAAGCGTTTAGTAAGACTAGTGAAACGTGCTCTGGGCGCTCCAGAGCGAAACAACGAAATATACCGAGGGACAGGATCACGATGGACTCCCTACAGCAGCGCATACGCGAGAGAAGGCAGAAAAGATCTCCCTGAAGATTGCTGTTCACCCCAATCAAGAACTGCGACAACTGACGGACTATCGTCCAGAGGAAATCACAGAGCTGGGTGGCAGAAAGTGTAGAAGACCGAAACTCCAGATGTTGGGGGACTAGGCTGACTACGCTCAACGAAGAATCATTTCACAATTTCTTCCAGAGTGAGATGCACCATATGGGACTACCAAGCCCTGCGCTTGGGAAAAATGAAGAAATTGCGACAAAGTGAAGTAAGTTGCATTCAGGGACAAGATCAACCACAAAATACGGTAGGTGTATATAAGTAAGATTATATACATCTGCACCACCTTAAGTAAGATCGACAAATGACTTACATAAAGTAATATCTTAAGATTCACCCTCTTCTGTTTACTTGTTCTACAGAGGAGAGTGGTGCGAAGCGTTCTCTCCGAAATGGTCGTCGTGAATCGAACTGCGGAAACACCAAGGACGAGAACACAATGATTGATGTCGCAGTGGCCCAGTGTCACAGGAGATCATTGCCCCATTTACGTAATGATTAGTTTCAGATTATTTTAGAAAATAACCTCTGGTGGAAGGTGGGTCGTGTTCTGTGCTTCGCGGGGGAATCGTTTAGTACTAAAATGTAACTAAGTAAACAAATGTTCATTGGTGCTATTCAAATTATCTAAAAGCATTCTACAAATCACTTATTATAATTCTCAAAATACCAGTTAAGTAGGGCAACATTTATCAAGAAAGCGCTATAACGCCTACTAAATCTGTCCGAATGCGTTTGTCGAGCATAGCGAAATTAAGTACACCTATCAAAAGACCAAGATTTTGTAAGTTAATATGCAATATGAATGCAGTCAATTAATTAGAATTAATGGTTAATAAGTTCGATTCCTTAGAAAAATGTTACACCTTTATTTAGTGCTGTGGTTGCTGTGTTAAGATATAAATAGCAAATTCAAAAGCCATAATTCCCTGTATTTTGTTAAAAAACAAATAAAATTCTCTTCTAACAGTCTAGACTTCTAAGCGAAAAAAAAAACAATATACTGTAGTGTAATTTTTTGTTACTAAAATGACAGCTACGGGAACCGTTCGCCGGAGGCAATTGGTTCCTAAGTCACGTATGGATAGATATATCACGCACATGCACGTTCTGCATTTGCGTGTATATTGAAAATATAAATTTTGGAAAAGTGTTATCTGTGCCAAAAAGACTGAGTAATAGTAATCATTATTTAATAAACACAAACACAAATTCTGAACTTAACTTAACTAGGCATAGTAAAGAGAAAGGTTCAGTATTAAACAAACATTCTGATAGTACAAAGTAGGTTAGATAAGAGTAGCCTACATAAAAGCTAGTGTGATTAAATGATGATAGTCAAATAATGATTGAGTAATCAGCGATTAATATTAGTGAAAATAATAATAAAATATAATAAAATTATATCTGGCCTTATCCTTAGGTACTATTTGACTATGCAGCCTCTAGTTCGACTCCAGAACATTTGTAGTCCAAAACCCGTAGATCCTAAAATGTCTGGAGCCTACAATGACCGGGACCTAAAATGACCGGGTCCTAAAACCCTCGACAAAAATACAAAAAATAAGCCTGTGTAGGACTCGGCATTCATCCCGGAGTATACAGATACGCTTTGAAACAAGATATGTGCAAAACAATACTACTTGTAGCTGCCGATAATTTTTAAAAACTACATTACCTCCCTCCAAAAAGAAAATTAAAGACCACCAGGAAAGGCTTTAATTTTGTCCCTTCTATAACGGACGCAACTACGAGATATAACCTGATAGAATGGAACAAATGAGTAGGTATCGATATAAAGGACAATAAAAAAGGAAATATTTTACTAATATGTCAAAGCTGAAAAGAGCTAACTATAACACTAAGTCATGGACCTAATAATATATTGTGTCATTACAGCGTGGGCTAAAGCACACACTGAACGATATCTTAATCGTAACAAGAAGTTTGCTGAAACAACAAATAGGAAACAAAAACCACAACAGGTTAAATTTTAGAAACTGGTTCATTCACTCAGGATTCCGTGCATGAATTCAGTTACACGGCCTGAGAACAAACAAGCCTCTGAAAGTAGATGAACATAAAATGAAAACCCCTATATCCACCACAATAAGAAAGTGAAATATAGTTTTCACTGGACTAAAATACAAAACTAAATGAAATTAATAAACAACTCGTAGGGTGAGTAACCAAACACTGCTGCAGGTCTTTCAGTAAACAAACACTGGTGCAGGTCTTTCAGAACACATCATAAGAGAACTTAGATACCGCCATGTAGTGACATCCAATTATGACGCGAAGTCGCAATCAGATATTAACCCTGCATAGCGTGTCCTTCTTTGAGAATTGTCCAAAGACTGTGTTCCGAAACCCCAAGATCCTCGTCCTAAAACGGCCCTTTAAAATTAGAAAGAAAATCAGCGATCTACACTGATGATGAAAAAAGTAAATTCTGACACCTGCATGATAGGGACGTTCTAAGATGCGAAGTAAAAAAAAAAGAAAATATATGATCTAGTTTAGAAAATAGGACTGAAGAGAATAGGATTAGTAGACTACTAAACCAGACAAGGTAGGGGTGGACTACTAAACCATACAACCAAACAAGAAAGTTCGTTGCTGAGACAGTGAAATATATATCTACAATGCAATCTACCATGCAATCGCACCTATAAATAATCTAGATAACGAAAAAATAGGTTGACAAAAAAAAAGCTAACTGAAGGTTAGAGTTGATTATAAAAACGCCAGAAAACCAAATATAAATACTTTCATATTTGCCTATATCCTTTCCACGGCCTTCGTCGAACTAACCAGTGAAAAGTAGTACCCACATGTTTACCTAGAAGAAATAAACCCCATATACTTCTCAAGTAAATATAACGCTGGCTAAATAAAGCCTGCGACACCGTACAGAAACGCTATCAGAGCCTAAGGTTACGAGTTTAATCGCCACTCGGGCACAGCTGAACGAAAGGCAGACAGCTCTGTCGAATGTCGACAAAGGAAAACATTACCGTGGCGAATCACACCAACACAGAACGTAACGCAAAATTAACGTAAAAAACTCGCAAATATAAACTCATGATTTACTTCCCAAGTAAATCTAACCTGGCTAAATAAAGCCTGCGACACCGAAAGGAAACGCTATCACATCCTCAGGTTACGAGTTAAATTACCACTCCGGCCCAGCAAAACCAAAGGCAGTCAGCACTGCCACTTGTCGACAAAAAAAAACACGTTACCATGGCGAATCACGCCAACAGGGAACGTAAAGCAGAACGAAAGAAATTCGCATGGATAAACTCCAGACTTACCTTTCGAGTAAATCAAGATAAACTTAAAATGGAGGAAATGGCATTTTTCCTCACAAATAGCCCAAAACTAACAGTAACACAGGTACGGAAAATTAACAAAATGAAAGAGAAAATAACCTTTTCTCAAAAGAGAGACAGACAAGGCTGAGCAAAAAGTGCACAAACAAACAATATCCTGGTAGGAAAAGAAAACGAAAACATCATGATTCAAAAACGTCTGAAGCGAACTACGGTCATCCTCCGAAACATCGGAAGTCCACCAAGAGATAACAAATCTTTACATGCCATTTCCCTGCACGTGATTTATTAACGTTTTCCAGTTCATCAACTAATGGAGATGACTTTCTGAGAAAAATAGAAAGTATATGTTAGGGACCAAGATTTGATGCAAACTTAGCCGAAATACTTGAAAACTCTTTGTGGGAACGTCTCACTTTATCGCCAACATTAAAACATACATACCGTTTCTGTTCTGTTCCGGAAAAATTGCGGGACTGCTCAAATTCTCGTTCTAAGAAATTAAATAACATTATTCACATTGCCGTTAAATGTAATACTCCAAGTCGAGACCGATGGTTTATTAGCAGCATAGCTAACGACAGGAATTTCATTAATTACTGTAGGCAAAGTCTGAGTTACGTTGATAAGGCTAGTGTACTGAAGACTAGAATTGAGCATCTGAATCAATTACGAGTTTATCGTCTAAATCTGAGCCTATATATCTGGGTCTACAACCCACATATGATTCATTCGTAAAATTGGTGACCTTTTTTTTGTCATCATCTTGCATACCAACCTTTGAATTCTAGCGTACCAATGAATAAACATCGATTCTACCCTCAAATACTTCCTATAGGTAAGAGTTCCTTCAAGATCAGAAGCCAGATCGACTATTGAAACAGCACTTTTATTGATTTTAGATAGTTTTATCGAAAAATGAAGAAAATAAAAAAAACAACCAATTTTTTAGCTCATAGTCCAGGTCACAGTCGTAATAATTTAGAACATTTTATTCTTTATTATAATCCAACAAAATTTTAGAAAGCAGAAAAAAATTATAAAACACTAAATAATAGAAAAATAAAATTAACTCGTCTCGATATCCTAAGTACTATAAAATATCTTAAAAATCAGTAATAGAAAATAGAAGGAAAATAAATTATTACTGTTTCAAACCCAAAATTTTTTAAAAAATGTTAAATTATAAAATAAAATGCAAAATTACAAATTATATTAGATAAAATATAAAACTATTTGAAACTAATACAATCTAAAACGAATTTTGTCTTATTACTAAAAAATACTAGAAAAATCGCAAACAAAATTATTTCCTTCCTGAAAATTAATCATATAAAAAATATTTGAATATTTTTAAATATTAATACAAGTATATTAATTTTTAAAACGTCTAATAGTGGAATTAATCTAAGGAAATAATAATAATTAATTTAAATAATCTAAGGAACTTTTGAACGATATCTCGACAGTTTTTTTTGTTTCAAAAAGATTTGGAAACGCGACCATGTACGAAAGCTAGATAATTAGATTTGTATTTAAATTTGTAAGTAAAATTTATTTGTATTTGTATTGGAGAATTAAAACTTTTAAACAGAAAAATTTAGAGATACCATTAAGTATCTTTATTATTATCTATAATTAAATATTCTATAATTAAATTTTGGGATTTTTGGCAACGCTGTGCCGAAACGTAGGCAGTGTTTTTGTTTTTCACCTGCATTAAATTCGTTTTACGGAGTTTGCAGTGAGAATTAAATAAACCACAGTGTACAAGCAGTGACAGTGTGAGCTAGGTACAGTGTGATAACAAAATAATTGTCCAAGCATAAGCGAAATAATAAAGAACATAAGACTAGAAACAATACATGTATTTGAGGTTAGTGCGATAAGGGAATAAGGAACCGTAGGTCTACGCAAATTTTTTTTTGCGCTGTTGCCAAGCGTTGGATAGAATCGGAAGTTTGGGTACAGAAGGAAAAGACAAACTCTATCGAATAAGAAATAAGAAAACAGAGATGGAGTCGGATACATCTGATGATGGAAAACGTAAAAGAGGAGGCGAATTAGGGGAGGATTTCTTTAAAAAATCAAAAAAAAACACACAGAAGCCCACCAAAAACCAGCGATGATATGTTGAAGGAGATGATGAAATTAATAAAGGGACTGTCAACAGATATAAAAGATATTAAGTTAGAACAGCAGGCTCAAAGGGAAGATACTAAGGTATTAAGGGAAGAAATAAAAGAATTAAGGAAAGAACAAGCAGAGTTTAAGAAAGAAATAAGGATGCTGAAAGATGCAAGTGAAAAAGCGGTGGCTGAAGTGAATGATTTGAAGAAAGAAATAAATTTAAACAATGAAAGAATAGAAAAACTAGAAAGTAAGGAGAGAAGAAAAAATATAGTCATACAAGGACTGACAATAGACACAGGAGATAATAACCTTCTAAAAGGGATGATGGGAAAGTTTATAGAAGATGAGGTAGGAGTCAAACCAATAGTAAGAACAGCACGAAGATTGGGTATGAAAACATGTTTGGTGGAACTTGGCAGCGAAGAAAACAAGATAGAGGTGATGCAGAATAAAAACAAGTTAAGGAATAGGATAGGCGACAAAATATTTATAAACGACGATCTCACCAGAGAAGAAAGAGTTATTCAAAAGAAAATTAGAGAGAAGGCAAAGGAGGAAATGGTGTGAAAATAGGATTTATGAAATTGGTGGTGAATGGCCAAACTTGGAAATGGAACAAACGAGAAAGCATGCTGGAAAAAACTGGAAGTACAGCAAGCGGCTCAAAAACTAACAAATGCGACAGTGGACGGAAATATGGACCTGACCCAGCAACGAAATGGATTGAGACCGGAAGCAAGCGACCTGTATGCAGGCAGGAAGAAAACAGGAAAAAACAAACCAGACAGAATTAGGATAGGTACATGGAATGTTAGAGGTACATTTACGGAAGGAGCCCTGAAACACCTCATTGGAGAGATGAGAAAGTACAGAGTAGATATTCTGGCACTACAGGAGACTAAACAAAGGGATATAATGATAATAGAGGTGGAAGACTACATATTTTTTAATAGCGGAAATGATCGGAGGATATTGGGAGTAGGGTTCATAGTTAATGACAGGTTCAAAAATGAAGTTATCGAGTTCGAAGGAATTTCAGATAGAATGTGCAGGATTAGAATCAGAGGCCAATTCAGAAAGATGCATATAATAAATGCGCATGCACCATCTGAGGAAAAAGACCCGGACGTTAAAATACAGTTCTACGAAAATCTGGATAGACTCATGGAAAAGGTTCCGAGATTTGACATAAAATATGTGGTAGGCGATATGAATGCCAAAGTAGGGAGGGAAGAAGAATACAAGGAGGTAACAGGGGGTAAAAGTATACACACCACTAGTAATGACAATGGAAAAAGGGTGATAGAATTTGCGTTCGAGAACAATATGAAAATTGTTAGCACTGCTTTTGATCACAAAAACATACATGAGGAAACATGGATAGCTCCAAATGGAGAGACAAAGAATCAAATTGACCTTGTCCTCATAGAAAGAAAGCATGCAAAAAACGTTACTGATGTTAGAAGTTTCAGGGGAGCTGATAGTGATAGCGATCACATATTAGTTATAACGGAAATGAAACAGGAAAGACCACCTAGAAGAAAAAATATAAAGGGGGGAAGACGGAAAAGATATGATGTAGCAAAACTAGAGGATAGGACAACAGCAATGCATTTCGAACAGGAAATGAAAAGAAAACTAGGAATTAAGCCCAATAAAGAACATTTAGAGGAGGAATGGGTACGGATTGAAACAGTTATGAAGGAGGTAGCAGAAAAAATACTGGGAGAACCCAAAAAAAATTAAACAAATAGGTGGTTCGACGAAGAATGTAAACAAGTTTTGGAGCAAAGAAACAAAGCACGTCTGAGATTACTGAAAGAAAGGAGCGAAAGCAACAAAGAAAGATATGATCGCATCCGAAGGGGAGCAAAGACCATATGTAGCAGGAAAAAGAAAGAACTTTTAGAACGTGAAGTAAAAGAAATAGAGGAATCATATGCTAATAAAGAGATAAGAAATTTCTATCAGGAATTAAAAAAAAGTAAAGGCAGTAGCGCTAGAAGACCCCATTATTTGAAAACTCAAGAAGGATCCCTGGTAGGAGATGTAGATGGAAAAGTGAAAAGATTTGCCCAATATTTTTCAGAGACGCTAAATGAGACTGGTGAAGAAGAGAACTGGGGAGAACATGAATTGGAAGAAGATGCGATTGCAGAAAATAACGAAATTATAAATGCACCTACAAAAGAAGAAGTAGAAGTTTGTATAAAGCAGTTAAAAAATAACAAAAGTGCTGGAGAAAACAGTATAACAGCTGAAATCCTGAAACACGGTGGTGATACTTTGGTGGCAAGCACATGGAAGTTAATGAACAGAATTTGGCAAGAAGAAAATATGCCAGAGAAATGGAATAAAGCGCTGATAATACCACTGCACAAAAAAGGAGCTAAGGAGGAATGTAATAACTACCGCGGAATTGCACTGCAAGACGTGACCTACAAAGTGATGGCCAAGATGATTAAAGATCGACTAGAGAAATACCAAGTAGGGGAATACCAAGGAGGGTTCAGGGCAGGAAGATCAACAACCGACCAGATATTCATCATGAAACAGATCCAACAGAATACTTATGAGCAAAATTTGAGCTTACATTTGCTGTTCATAGATTATCGGCAAGCATATGACTCCATTAGCACGGAAAAGGTGTTCCAAGCAATGCGACAACTGGGGGTCCCGGAAAAGTTGAGGAAGTTGGTGGAGATGACTGTCAGGAGAACAGTAAATAAAGTTATAGTCGATGGAGCAATGTCTGAGGAGTTCATTGTAAAGAAAGGACTGAGACAAGGCGATCCACTGTCAACAGTTTTGTTCAATCTGGTGCAGGAAGTGATTCTGAGGGAGAGTGGCATCAATACCAAGGGGTTAATATATGGTACCAGACACCAATGTTTGGCTTATGCCGACGACATTGTACTGATGGCGAGATCCAAGAAAGAAGTAGTAAAGGTTTTCAAGATGTTGGAAAGAAAGGCGAGAGAATATGGCTTAACAATTAACGAGAACAAGACCAAATATATGGTAATGAAAGATAGCACCAGAGGACTCTCCCTTAATTTAGTCATTGATTGTGCAGTAAATAAGAAATATACAATAGAGAAAGTGGAACAAGCTGAATATCTGGGAGTAACACTAACGAGTAAAGGGGATGAAGAAAAGGAAATAGAGAAACGACTAGCGAAAGGAAGCAAAGCTGCAGGAATGTTTTCAAAAATTTTAAGGGCAAAGAATATAACAAGAGCAGCAAAAGTAAGAGTGTACCAATCAATACTAAGGCCCACGGTTACCTATGCGTGCGAGACATGGACGATGATGAAGAAGGAAGAAACTAAGCTGGAAGTCTGGGAACGAAAAATATTAAGGAGAATTTTTGGAGGAGTTAAAGTTCTGAATGAATTTAGAAGAAGAACAAACAAAGAAATAGAAGAACTGTACAAAAAACCAAACATTGTTCAGGTGGTGAGAGCGCAGCGAGCTAGATGGCTAGGGCACATAGCGAGGATGTCCAGCGGGAGATGGGTTAAAGGAATTCTAATGAGAGGCGAAGGGGGAAGGAGAAGAAGAGGGCGACCGAGGAAGAAATGGCTGGATGAGGTGCTAAATGATTTGAGGAAAGTAGGAGTGAGGGATTGGAAGACTGATACTTTGGACAGAAAAAGTTGGAAAAGAAGAGTGAAAGAACTCGAAGCCAAGGGCCACTAGGCCTGTAGAGCTGAATATTATTATTATTATAATTAAATATTTTGTTTGTCATCTCATCAATCCGTCCCCAAAAATGATTTAAATCATGCCCCACGTTGTTCGGCATCAAAAATGGCAATGTAACTTTTTTTTTACTAAAATTGCAGCTACGACGGCAGCCGTTCGCCGAAGGAGTTGGTTCGTAGGTCACGGATGAATGGCACAGGCACGTCAATGTGCCCTTTTTCGATTCTTCACTCAGTTCTTCGGAATCAAGATAATAAGAATAAACCCTTAAACTGGGAAAAGGTTAATCTGTGCCTAAAGTACTCAGTAATAGTAACAAGTATTTGATAAACACAACAACAAATTCAGAGACTAACATAAAAGTCAAAAATTGTTATATCTACAAGAATTATGCATATAACACAAAAAATAATCTTACTGTGATGTCTACAGCTACCCTACTTCTAGGCATAATAAAGAGAAAGGTTCAAAATTAGACAAACATTCTTCTAGTACAAAGATCTTATCTAGCTTACATAAAAAATTACTTAGCGTTATTAAATAGTGATACCCAAATAATGATTGAGTAATCAGTGATAAATATTAGTGAAAATATTAATAAAACATAATAAAATCATATCTGGCCTTATCCTTTGTGGTGTTGTTTGACTATCCAGCCAATGGATAGTCCAGTTACTAATATGGGTGATTACTAAATAGTTCGATGTTCAGAATATTTGGAGTTGAAAATGCATGGATCCTAAAATATCCGGAGCCTACAATGGCCGGCTCCTAAAATGACCAGCTCCTAAAACTCTTTACAAAAATACAAAAAATAAGTCTGTGTAAGACTTGACCAGCTAATCAGCATGCCTGTGATGGAGGGATTACTCAATCAGGATTAACAGAGGCGTCGACCACTAGATTGTTGTCCGTCTTGTTGGTCTAGAGACAAGCGTTCAGTACGGGGCGACGGGGCGAAATTTTCGGCTGTCTCGGCGTCCATCCCGGAATATACAGAGGCGGTTTGAAGTACGATATGCGCAAAACAGTATTACCTGTAGCGGCCGATAATTTTGAAATGCTACAATATGGTATCAAACAGATAAACTTAGAAATATAAGAAAGTGAGGAGACAATCTAGAAGGTTTTTTGACTATAAATAAATGATTTCAAATGACAACCAGCAATTTTCACCCTTATCATCAACATAATCTAATTATGTACATTGGTGAGTTGCAGCTTAAACATGAAACTAAATCTAAATATCTCCGAAGGTATATTTTTAACACTAGGATATTGAAGTTGATTGAAACTGAAAAAGATAATTTCAGCATCACAAAGAATTACAAATCACCGCCAAGTTGACAATTTGAAAACTGATAACAGTTTCTCGACAGAGCATGATACATTGGCCGCAAAAACTTATGTTCTCAACAACTCTGAAAATATGCCTTCGTTTTTTATGCTTAATATAACTTTAAATGTGGTTCCAAAGGTGACCACACAGAGTGACACTTGAATCCGTAACATTAAAGTAGACTTAAGACTTAGGCTTACAGAAGAAAAATCGCATACACCATGCCAATCTTGTAAAGTTGACAAGTTGTCAATATTCTTAAGCAGATAGGAATAGACCTTGAAGGCTAAAAACGGACTACTAGGACGGCGATAATACGAGGGTTGCTATTTATGTATCCGGAATAGGCAACAATGGTGATGCTAGGTGCTATCTGACATATACATCTAAAACTTTAACATTGTTGGCCGTTACGTACTCAGGACGTTTTGTCACACGGATGCTATTTGCGTTGTTTAGTGATCTGAAAATTTCATCTCAGTCAAAATATTAACTCACTTCGACTTTTGGCTATGAACCACCATCTGAAACCACTGTATACCTCTGGTTTAGTAAATTTAATTGTAGCCGTCGTTCGGTCACGGAAAAATTTAAAGAAGATTGGCCAAAATCGGTTGTTGTAGCAGAAAACATCGATACTGTACGCGAACTGATAAAGCAAGATCGTTATGTGACATTCCGTGAAATTGAAGCATCCCTGGCCATTACTATGGTAAGCATACACAAGGTTTTACATAAACATTTAGCCGTGAAAAAGATTTGTGCGCGTTGGATCCCGCATTGGATTTTTAAGATCTCGAAGGCACCTTTTACACAACCGGGCTGTTAATACTGTATTAGTAGTACACAATACAACACTGTATTTTGGTCTGTTACGCATCATTACGTTATTCACCCAAAAGTTCCTTTTAGATCGCACTTTTAGTATTAGGGTGTATGACATAACCTCAACAAAATTGATCCTACAGAAGGAGACCCTCAAGAATCTATTTTCAATCTAATTCTTTTTAAAAAGACTATCAATAAAACCGTGTTGAGTTGTGGCAAATGGCAATAAGTGTTTGGCTCCAGAGATCACATATAAATGTTTACCGATAACATCATAATGTATTTTTCCGCATCTGCAGAGCTATTGAAGAAAAATATTTAGGGCTACTTGCAATATCTGTGTGAATCAGCTAAAATATCTGAGTTTCTCCTCTAACATCATCTGTCACCCATTTTTGCTGAAAAATCAGCGGTTCTATATTTTATACAAAAAGAAAAACAGAGAGCAGAGCAGCACATCCAACCAACCTATTAAGTTGTTAGATCTGGCTTATGACAACAGACCGACCTAGACCTAGACCTAGACCCTAGACCAATGTATAAGTGAGTATAAATGAACACAAAAGTGTTCGTGATTGTAAAATGGCACTCTTACATCTCAATAAGTTCCTAACAAAACCTTAAAATAAGTTCCTTAACCTAACAAAATTTAAGCTTTGTAAAACTAACAAAATGTAGGCATTGAAAAGAATTTTCTTTAATGATAAACTCCAACAAATTGACAATAGAACTGACTCGGTAATCTGGAATCGCTTCAGGATTGATCTCTGCAGATTCTCGCATGTATATATACATATATATATATATATATATATATATATATATATATATATATATATATATATATATATATATATATATATATATATATATATATATATATATATATATATCTAACCAAAGCAACTCTTCTAGATGTAACCTTTATAAAAACTGTTGACATTCAATTAAGTTTTAACCATACTGCATATCAGTTAAACACATCCAACAAAAACATGGATTAGCAGGTAACTGAATATGTCCCCGAAAACTACCGAGCCACAAAATTTCTCGATGAAACATTTTCTAGAAACAAAATCTAGTTATACTAATTTAGTTATATCTTTCATCTGTGTGAAAGGTATGACTAAAATACTAAAGTATCCCATTGAATTCTGAGTATAGAGAACACTCATGAGCATCCGATCTGACTAGTCCCAGAAGATGGAAGTTTATTTCTTACCACCTAATATGACTTTAAAAAATGTTTTCTTATCATCTAGTACGAGTTCAGTGCTTCAAATATTATGTAAAATACCTTTATAACTATATATGTTCGGCAGGTTTCAAAATATCATATAGAATACTTTATATGTTACTTACTATAACTATACTATATATGTTACTTAACTATATATGTTACTTACTACTAGGTTTTGACGTACAATGGTTCATGATTTATTTGATGCTGTGGTCATGGAATACTGGAAATTATTCACAATTCTTGATGCATGGTATTTATCAAAGAAGCATCAGATGAATTAGAATCGAAAACTATAACATTATCCTGAAAGAATTTGTAGAGTAATACGTCTCGTGACCTTGAGGACGTCGCTAATATTAATTCAAAGCTTACAATGATAGTTCACAAAGTGTAGCACATAGGTTAATGACGATTTAATAATATGATAGAAAAAGAACTTATTGATGACATAGTCGGAGCTAGACAACAACAGGAAATGTTCAACGAGGAATTAAAAGGAAGAAATTGGAATATTTTATCAAACCTTCTTTAGAAGAGAACAACTACACGATTTATAATGAAAAAGAACATTAAAGGAACAGATATTAGATTATGATTTAATAATGGAAGGTTGCATTATAAATTACTCGCGCTGTAACAGAAGCCTTGAAGCTTTTAAAAAAACTGTTCAATGAAATATCAAAATAAATTCTAGTAACAATTTTTTTTTTTAATCTTACAAAGCCATGAATAATGTCCAGCCATCCCGATCATATTCTTCACAGCCAAGCAAACGGTCGCTACCAAAGACTTAGAAAATAAATAAATATGATCAAGGTTGAAGAAATTTACCACTAAACACCAAATCACTGTTTTTTTCTCCTGTTGATATTAACATGGTTAGCAAAACGTGCGTCGAGCAGTTAAAAAAAAGTGATTTGTTGTTTAGTCGTAAATCTCTTCAAGTTTAGTATTTCACGCCAAAGGTTCCAATAGAAGAATTGAGGATCAAGGTGTTTTGATTTCAACTGATCCCACCTAATAAAAATAAACTTTTGAGATTTTATTACCGATACTTTTTGTGTACTACTTTTGTGTGTGTTTTAAATATTTATATACTTGGGTATAACAAAAGTATCTTCCTGTTATGATTTATTAATAAATAAATGATTATATTTCACTCCTCACAGGTTATATACAATTTTAACTTATCTCTCCACAAAATACGCGTTCTTCATTATTAAAATAAATTTAAGTAATTTCGCTGCAAATTATTCAGGCGAGAATTGAAAAACAAACATTAAAATTAGTACAATAAGTTGCAAAATTAGGACAATTTTTGGACAATATTCTAAAAAAGACTTACAAATCGACTAACGCCGCTCATGAGATTTCCGACGTAGAGGGGCAAGGTACCTCATCAATCTGGACTGCTTAGCTTAGACAGAAAACAAAGAGACATTCCAAGAAAGAGTCATCACTCTCGAAGATAAGGGAAAGATCAGGGCGTCCACTATACATTGATGCTGACGTTTTAGTAACAGGTGACCTTAGATCCTATAACTAGGACTAGGGAACTAGGAATATCCTAATTCCCTAGTCCTAGTAATATTAGGGTATAGGAATCATGCCAAAGAGGTGTAGAAAAATACCTCATACACAAAATTAACACACAAAAGTAACAGTAACAATGTTGTACTTTCCTTCTTTGTCGACTCGTTAATCAAGTACTTGCAATGTTGGATTGGGAGCAATTTTTGGTTGTCAGTCAATTTATGTGGAACAAAGCGGGCACAAACCTTCCGAAGTCTCAAATGATCGGTCAAAATGCGAAGAATTAAATCTTTCGACGTGTTTAATTCCATTTTTATGTTTTGCAATAAAGATTTTGGCTATTTTTTTTAATTCACGCACAATTTCAATGTTACTTTGAGTAACCACCAAATTTTTCGGATCAGGATGTTCATCCTCCTTGATATCTTCACAACTTTTTTTGAAGCGTTTAAACCACTCATGGACTCTGCCACGAGATAAACATTCCTCACCATACACTTGTTTCATTAATTGAAACGTTTCGGTGAACATTTCATCAAGTTTAAAACAAAACTTAATATTCACTGTTTGTTCGATGTTAATTGTTCGACCGATGGTATAAACGCACTGATACTTTAAGGGTGATAACTTCACTTGTAATAATCCTAATGTCATGAAATGTTGTCAGAACGTTAGTGATGCACATTTCTAACGCTTACTCTCGTCAAATGATGGCGTCACGAGAAAAAGTTATTTTTAAAAAGTCCTGGTTTTCGTGAGATGCACCTTGTATAAAATATGGTTTAACAGAGGTCCAAAAGAACAAATTACTCTCGTCAACATAAGCAGTTTTATTGATTGCTTTCTCCGTTACTTTGTGATAGTTCATTTTTAAAAAGGAATAAAACAATTTTTTACTTTGTTATCTATCACTTTTATTTTTAAACAAAATTTGTGTGACTATAGTTTCGTAAAGCGACTTTACATTCTCAAACATTACTTTAAAAACTTTTATAAGCAGTTTTACTTATGCTTATATTGACGCTAAGTTATGCAGAGATAAATTTATATCAATAGGAAAGTAAACAACCAAATAGGTCATTTCAAAGGAGGTTTCCAGGTTCAGGCAATCTTACAAAAAACAAAATATTCGTGAAATATAATTATTTTAACGTATTTAATATTATAAAGCGTGATTTTTTAATGTGTCCGTATTTCCGATAGGGGTCGCTATCAAACGAACTGACTTTGCGCGTCTCTAGTCTCAAAATTATTCTGTTTAGTATGGCAAATCATCATGGAACGTTTAAAATAAGAGCAATGTTTGCTAATTGTGAAAATGTATTATCAAAATTAGCGTTCTATGCGCCAGCGTTACAGAACATTTTATGAAATTTATGGCGCACATAATCGACCAACCCAGCGATCTGTTCGCCGAATTATTGACAAATTTCAAACGCACTCTGTTCGATACTAAAACAAAAAAAAAACAAAAAACTGAGCGTTCCTGAGAAAATATCACCGCTGTTGCTAGCAGTGTTGATGGAGATCCAAATTTATCAATTCCTCACCGTTCGTAGATAGTTGGGCTTTGTTATTCAACTACGTGGGCAATTTTGCGTAAAGATCTTAGTCTGGTATCTTACAAGATCCAGTTTGACAAAGAACTCAAGTTACAAAACCATTGTTTGCGTAGTACGTTTGGTGAATAAAATCAAAATCAATTGCAACTTGACACAGAATTTAACAGCAAAATTTTGTTCAGCGACGAAGCTCATTTTTGGTTAAATAGTTACGTTAATAAACAAAATTGCAACAAAAGGGCCCGTATGATGTGGATTTTGTACGCCGGTGACATCATTGGGCTTTATTTCTTTAAGAATGAAGTTGAATAGCACGTTACCGTTAATAATAATCTTCACAGAGCGATGATCAATAATTATTTAATTATGAATTTGAATGGTAATGATCTGCAGGAGATGTGATTCCAACAAGATGGCTGCATATGTCATACATCGAAGGCAGCAATCGATTTATTGAATGAACAATTCGGCGAGGAAATTATTTCAAAGAACGTACCTGTTAATTGGCCACAATCTAATGTGTTTGTTGTTTTATTAGAATTTAAACTTCGGACGCACTAAAAAAATCACTTTATAGAAGATTCAACGTCCGATGAGTTTTGCGTCAATAAACAAACCAGACAAGGAAGCATCCTTCTCTCCAATTCCATTCAACATTTAGGGCGAATATATTATGCGTAATGCTCTGATAACTGGATGGGTTCTATCAGTTTTGGTGGTATTAAAATTCGAATACCGGCGCCGAATTTGTAACATCTCTTCCCGCCCACGGGCCCACGGTCTGGGGACCGAAAGTTCGGAAACTTATATTAAGTTTTTATTAAGAAAACCTATAGTGCAATTATATTTTGTAAAACTAGAGAAAGTAATAAATAAAATAAACTCAAGCCTCAGCCTCATTACATCCTTCATTACAGCTTCTGAAAAATAGTATGATTAAGAGCTACAAAAATATTAACAAAACTTTGTTTTTTTCTCAAACAAACACAAATAAACTATACTACTGCTAAGTTTAGCAGTTAAGTACTACTGCTAAGTTTAGCAGTTTAGCAGCTAAGTGTAGTTACAAGATAAGAAACAATAAACTAACAACTAGTCTTAGACAAGTAATGTCTGAATGATTGTGGCGTGTTCATATATTTTTTTCTTTATTTGGGGTTTTCGCCACAATCTAAAGCTCTTTAGTTTAGTGATTCATCTGAGTGATTTTTATTTACATAAGAACAGATATTTTTGATATTTTTTGAGTTTTAGATCGTGGCGAAAAACCCAAATAAAGAAAAAAAATATAGTCTTAGACAGACGTCTCACCATAGCAGCCAGAGCATACGATAATAGCATGTTCCATACAAAAGGAAATTTTACATTTAGCACAGTTTTTTTTCTGGAGGTACAGTATGCGCAACGGTCAATTTGATTATCATTAGATGTTGCAGAAAACTCTGGACCATCTACTTTGCATATTTCAGCAAGCCCTATTTTGTTGTTTTTTGCAAAGACATGTCGACAGCCGGTCTTCGGAGATGTGAATTTATAAGGTTATTGGATAAAGCTTCCAGAAAGGTTCTACGGTTGACTTTCTTATTAGGATTGTTTTGCAGGTATATAATGTACGAATGTATACCCGCTATATTTATCAGAATAAAAAATCAAAACAAGAAACACATAGAAGCCCACCAAAAATCAGCGATGATATGGTGAAAGCGATGATGAAACTAATAAAGGGACTCTCAACAGATGTAAGAGATATTAAGCTAGAACAGCAGGCCCAAAGGAAATATACTAAGGCATTAAGACAACAAATAAAATAATTAAGGAAATGAGAATGCTAAAAGACACAAGTGAAAAAGCGAAGGCTAAAGTAAATGATATGAAGAAATAAATAAATTTAGCAATGGAAGAATAGAGAATCTAGAAAGTAAGGAAAGAAGAAAAAATATAGTCATACAGGGACTGACAATAAACAGGAGATAGTAACCTTCTAAAATAAGTGATGGGAAAGTTCATATAAGATGAGGTAGGAGTCAAACCAATAGCAAGAACAGCACGAAAAGTGGGTGTGAAAACACGTTTGGTAAAATTTGGTAGGGAAGAGAACAATATAAAGGTGATGCAGAATAAAAAAAAGTTAAGGAATAAGTCAGGCGACAACATATTTATCAACGACGACCTAACCAGAGAAGAAAGAGATATCCAAAAGAAAATTAGAGAGAATGGAAAGGAGAAATGAGCCAATAGAAAAAAAAATGTGAAAATGGGATTTCTGAAATTAGTGGTGAACGGCCAAACCTGAAAATGGAATAGCCGAGAAAACGTGCTGGAAAAAACTGGAAGTACTGCAAGTGGCTTGAAAAACTAACAAGTGCGACAGCGGATGGAAAAATGGATCTGACCCAGCAACGAAATGGATTAAGACTGGAAGCAAGCAACCTGTATGCAAGCAGGAAGAAAACAGGAAAAAAACAAACCAGACAGAATTAGGATAGGTACATGGAATGTTAGAGGTACATTTACGGTAGGAGCACTGAAACACATTTTGTTGGGAGATAGGAAAGTACAGAGTAGATATTCTGACACATCAGGAGACTAAACAATGGGATATAACCATTACAGAAGTGGAAAACTACAAATTTTTTAATACCAGAACTGATAACGGAACATATTGGGAGTAGAGTCCATAGTTAATGACTTGTTCAAAAATGAAGTTATCGAGTTCGAAGGGGTTTCAGATAGAATGTGCAGAATAGGAATTAGAGGCCAGTTCAAAAAAAAATGCACATAATAAACGCGCGATTACCATCCAAAGAAAAAGACCCGGATATTAAAATACAGTTTTACAAAGATTTGGATGGAATTACGAAAAGGGCTCCGAAGTTTAATTTAAAATATGTGATTGGTGACATAAATGTTATAGTAAGGATGGAAGAAGAATACAAGGAGGTAACAGGGTAAAAGTATACACACCACTAGTAATATGTAGTAATATGTAGTATGTAGTAATGGAAAAAGGATGATAAAATTTGCATTCGAGAACAATATGAAAATTGTTTACACTGCCTTTGATCACAAAAAGATATAGAAGAAAACACGGATAGCTCCAAATGGAGAGACAAAGAATCTAATAGACCATGTCCTCATAAAAAGAAAACGGGCAAAGAACGTTACTGATAAGAAGAAGTAAGAAGTTTCAGGGGAGCTGATAGTGATAGCAATAACATATTAGTTATAATATAAATGAAACAGGAAAGACCACCTAGAAGAAAAGGTACAAAGCGGAAAAGACGGAAGAAATATGATATAGCAAAACTAGGCGATATGACAAGAGCAATACCTTTCGAGCAGGAAATGAAAGGAAAACTAGGAAATAAACACAATAAAGAACATTTAGAGGAAGACTAGACATACATTGAGACAGTTATGAAGAAGATAGCAGAAAAAATACTGGGAGAACCGAAAAAAAAATGGTGATTCGACGAAGAATGTAAACAAATTTTGGAGCACGTCTGAGATTACTAGAGGAAAGGAGCGAAAACAACAAAAAAAGATATAATCGCATACGAAGGGAAGCCAAGACGTATCCGTATGTAGCAAAAAAAAAAGAAGAAAGAGAACTTTTCGGATGTAAATTAAAAGAAATAGACGAATCATATGCTAATAACGAGATAAGAAATTTTTATCGGGAAGTAAATTAAATAAAGGCAGTAGCACCAGGAAACCCTATTATTTTAAAACTCAAGAAGGATCCCTGGTAGGAGATGCAGATAGAAAACGAAAAAAATTGGTTCAATATTTCTCAGAGATGCTAAATGAGACTGTGGAGGAAGAAAACGGAAGAAGATAAGATCGTCGATAATAATGAAATTATAAATGCACCTACAAAAGAAGAAATAGAAGTCTGTATAAAGCAGATAAAAAATAACAAGAGTGCAGGAGAAAACAGTATAACAACTTAAATCTTGAAACATGATGGTGATACTTTAGTGGTAAGAACATGGGAGTTAATGAAAAGAATTTGGGAAAAAGAGAAATGGAATAAAGCGCTGATAATACCCCTTCACAAAAAAAGGAGGTGCAATAACTAGCGAGGAATTGCACTGAAAGACGTGACTTACAAAGTGATGGTAAAGATAATTAAAGTTCGACTAGAGAAATACCTTAACGAACAAGTAGGGGAATACCAAGGAGGGCTCAGGGCAGGAAGATAAACAATCAATCAAATATTTATCATAAAACAGATTCAACAGAATACCTGAAAAAAAATTGAGCTTACATTTGCTCTTCATAGATTATCGGCAATCATATGACTCCATCAGCAAGGAAAAGGTGTTCCAAGCAATGATACAGTTGGGAGTCCAGGAAAAATTGAGAACGTTGGTGGAGATGACTGTCAAGGGAACAAATATAAAATTACAGTCGATGGAGCAATATCTGACGAGTTCATTGTAAAGAAAGGACAGAGACAAGGCAATCCACTGTCCACTGTTCTGTCCAATCTAGTGCAGGAAGAGATTCTGAAGGAAGTGATTCTGAAGGATCTATGCCAAGGGATTAATACGTGGTACCAGACAGTAATACTTGGCCTATGCCGACGACATTGTATTGATGGCGAGATCCAAGAAAAAAATAGTAAAGGTATTCAAGATGGTGGAAAGAAAGGCAAAATAATATGGCTTAACAATTGACGAGAACAAGACCAAATATATAGTACCAGAGGACTGTCCCCTAATTTAGTCATTGATAGATATATAATAAAAAATATACGAGAGAGAAGGAGTAACACTAACATGCAAAGGGGATGAAGAGAAGGAGATGGAGAAAAGACTAGCGAAAGGAAGCAAAATCGCACGAAAGCAAAAGTAAGAGTGTACCTAACAATATTAAGGTCCGCGGTTACCTATGCTTGCGAGACATGGACGATGACCAAGAAGGAATAAAGTAAGCTGGAAGTCTGGGAAACTAAAATATTAAGGAGGATTTTGAGAGGAATTAAAATTCAGAACGAATTTAGAAGAAGAACAAATAGAGAAATAGAAGAACTGTACAAAAAAACAAACATTGTTCCGGAGGTGAGAGCGCAGAGAGCTAGATGGCTGAGGCACAAAGCGGGGATGATCAGCAAGAGATGGGTTAAAGGAATACTGGTGAGAGGTGAATGGGGAAAGAGAAAAAGAGGGCAACCAAGGAAGAAATGGCTGGATGAGGTAATAAACGATTTGTGGAAAGTGGGAGTTAGGGATTGGAAGAATAATGTTGTGGACCGAAAAAGATGGAAAAGAAGAGTGAGAGAACTGGAAGCCAAGGGCCACTAGACCTGCAGAGTTGAATATTATTATTACATTCAATAAACTGTAGAAAATTACCATATGCAACATGTTTGTGCCTTGTGCACTACAAGTCTCGCACATTTTTCCCACCGTATCAACACCAACTTTTATAGCATTGTAGTCTATTATCAATTCTGGTCTCCCAGTTTCGTCATTCATTTTGGCATCATAATGCATGCTGGACGCAAGTAAAACATTTTTGCCCTTTTTGGACACATAAGACACAAGTGTGCAATTGCCTCGGTGCCCAATAAGCTGGATTTTTCTTCACGGTCTCTTATTTCCGTGAATTGCTTGAGCAGTTTAGTCTCGTTTATTTCTGCCAATCGTACCGATCACGGTTAACTTATATAGTGATTTAATTTCATCCACCACGGGAATTATGATGAAGAAATTATCACATGTGATGTTACGGCCAGTATTATGGATAACTTCACTCAGTCGCAAAACTAATACCATTGATGAGGTATTAAGTTTATAGGCGCCTACAGACTATTTCCCAACGTAAACTTCCATATTATTCCATATTTTGGATATAGAACATTTTGGCATCGGTCAGGTCGTATATTTTTATGTCGCACTTATTCGGTTTCAACGGAATATATTGTCTAAGGCTACAATGATCTCTAAAGGCTTATAGCTTTTCGTCCATTGTAATAAACTGAGACAAATTGTAGTTTTTCTTGAATGCTGCTATAATTTCTTCAAACAATTATCTAATTGAAGTCAGCTTGTCCTCTAAAACACAAGAAGCAGGTATGTCTTTATAGTCAAACCTGAGACACCGCAACAGTAAAAAAAAAGGTTCCAGCTCACAGTCAATTGAAATATCTCCCTTGGCGAGCCATCAGTTTTTATAAATATTTAACATTCAGTTGACTATTTCTTCTAACGCCAGCAAAAAGTAAGAGGCCTAAGAGTGCTTCAATTTCTGACTCATCCATTTCAGTATTTCTCTTTCTCTTGTGAATTGAGACGATATCCGTTTTATATCTTCGTTAGTGTACTTTGCAATCCGACTAATAACGCCCTCCGATAAAAATAACCTCCATATTTCATCTAATTCCTTCAAAAACCTAGCTACACTTTTAACACCTGAATGTTAGGTTACTGTGTTCCCAGCACGTCATCTTACTTGATTCGAAGCAGGAGTTTTCTTCCATCTCGTTCGACCATCTGTTCTCAGGTAATAATTCATATACGTTGATGATCTTCTGACTACATTGAAAAATCGCTCTTCTGTGAAGAATGATGTACTTGCTCATGTTCAGAATCACCTTCTCTGTCAGTTTCGTATCTAACCTCTTACATTTCAATAAAATCTTCTACCTTACTGTCGATGCCATCTTCATAGTAAGAATCAGAATTTTCTTAAAAAATAATTTAAATTTTATTTTCATCCATCTTGTTGTAAATTATAACGTGAAAATAACAAAAAAGACAAAACTCTAAAAAACAAAGCAACATTATGAAAATAATGAAGTTAATACGAAAAGTTGCACATATACCCGCGTCGGTTACACAACCCAAATGGCGCCAAATATGGCGATACGTGTTACTCGCGCCAACGCACTTTGCACACTCAAGTGAAAGGAGCAACAAATCATGCTGCTAACAGAAAGTACAAACTTTGAATGCACAAAATTAAAAAAAAAGCACAAAAAAGTATTTTGTCGGTCTCACAGACCAACGCGCGGATATAAGAAGGCTAAAATAACTAAGATAAGCTGATGACACTATACTTCTTACGAGATCGGTCGAGGAACTTATCCTTGATATCAAAAAAAATGAAGTACGTAAGCAGTCCTTCGGGCTAGAAATAAACTAGGAGAAAACGACAATAATGCTTATCCACCACCAAAAACAACAACATTCCTAACCTGTCAAATAAGGTAATAAGGTCAAATAAGGTAATTTAATGCTGTGATTAATCGATCTGAAAGTAATTGATATTAAATCCCAATTAAATTAAATTCCAATAGTGAGATACACTCATGAGATCAGAAGATAATACGTAATGACAAGAAATACAATGAGAATTTTGCAAATAATCTGGAAGGATAGTAATATAACACAGAACACAAGGAACCATTTTACATATTGTAAAAACCTAGGTGTTTCCAGTATTATTGTTGCTATATTCTTGCTTGCTATACTCTGCCAAACAACGGGTCTTTCGCATTATGAGTATTACGAGACGAACAAACACAATCAATGATTATTCAAAAAATTAATAAACCCACAAGGGTATCCCAAAGATTCTTCGAGCACATTGAACGCAGGGAAAGCAAAAAACTGGAGAAACTGGTGGTACAGAGGTGGATGGAGGGTTTTAGATCACTCTAACATACCTCCAAAAAGATGAACAGACCAAATTAAAGATTTAACCGGTATATTTCTCCAATATGTAATCAAGGAAGCCAGAAATAAAGAACGTTGGCGAGAACTAGTCCGAAAAGTACGCAAACGAAATGAGTTTCCACAGGTTACCACTATCCTGAAAGAAGAATACGAAGACGAAGAGAAAATATTATTTTGTTACTTTTTATGATGAATTACTTGGCAATTATTTTAAATATAAATTTATATCCAACTACAGCAGAAAATGAACGCATCAGTTACTAATTACGTTGTATAATAAAATTTAAAAATTATATTAATGTTTTACTTAAATATCTATTTCACACATTGAAAGTCTTACTTTCAATTTGAAGTATCAATAACTAGAAATTATTGTAACTAGAACAGGAATATCAAGGACTGTAACGATATTTTTCATGTCATGGTAATTATTACGTCAAATGTATGCATCTATTGATCTGTTATTGTCGCTCAACTATTAAAAACATTTCACTGTAAAGTAATAATATATATTTGAATACGCTATTATCAAATATGATATAGTAAAAGAGTAGTTTTTAAAGAGTATTGTTTAAAGTTATTATAAAGTCAATCTTAAGCTAGTCAGGCTAGTTAACAAAGACAACAAGTTCAGTTGAAAGTGTTAAAATTAATAACAAACTTTTTAAAGTATAAATTAGAGAAGAAAAATTAATATTTCGTTAAACCTGGACTGCTTTCAGTAGGGAATTAAGTTACATAAGAAGCATAATTAATTAATAAATCAATTTCTATAAGCTCTAATTGAACAATGCATAAATATCGAATATAAACTGAATATTAAGTCTGTAGTTGCTTAAGGTAATGCCAAGTGCAATGAAACATTATATAGTTATTGCCTTGCTAATACAATTAGGTTTATCTCACCTTCATATTTTAAGATATGAAAATAAATTTGAGGAATATTTTTCAAGAATATTATTTTCAGACAATTTTCGACATTATGCAATGGTAAATATCAATTTTACAAGTGAGAACGACACCATTGATAGATGGTTCCCAAAACAATATTTCACAGGTTCGCTCGAAATTTATAGCGATCCTCTTGAATCAATTACCAAAAAGTTTGATTTTTCTCATGTATTCATGTTTCTAAATAATATAGAAGATATAACCGAAATGACTAAAACATTTTTAAAAGGACCAAAACAAGAATATAATAACAATTTTCACTTCTTGATTAAAAATAAGTATACTAATGCTACGAGTGATTTCATGTGCACAATGCAATGGTTTTGGAAAAGTCAGCAAATTTTAAACTTCGTAGTAATAATAGAAAATTATCATGGATATCTAGAAATCGTTTCATATCAACCTTTCGAGGAAAAGTTGCTTAATTATACCGAATACAGAAATTTAACAGATAAACTCCTTTTTCCAAATAAAGTCAAGAATTTAAACGGGCACATGATTAAAATAAAAATGTTTAATGTGGACGACACACTTATTATAAAAGAAAATGGTGATTGTACTGGCGTAGATTGTGAAAGTATGAAATATTTTTTTAAATATCTTAATGCAACTTCTGAAGTAATCCCCTTTGCAAAAAATATTTCTTATAACAATTATTACAGTCTTGCAGCTAAAGATATATTGTCAGGTAGAGCAGATATATTTTTTAATGCAGCTGTGCTTTTTCAACGACATTTTGTATATGCATCATCGTCATTTCGCCAAGTCCAAATGGAAATCCTGTTACCAAGAGCAGAAATGATACCTGTTTCTGCTAACATATATCATGTATACAATCCGGAAATTTGGATTTGCTGGGGCGTTCTTAAAGTTTTATTTTCATTTTCATTGGTCTTGCTTGCACAACATTTTCTGTCACAAACTTACGGCTTTAAAACAATTTTGGTTATGTACTCAATATATTCAATAATATTCACAAATTCTTTTCAAGGTTCTATAATCACAGCATTAACCACTCAAAAATATATGAAAAATATTGATACAATAGAAGAATTGATGAAAAGTAATATGCATGTATATGCTGAAAGTATTTGGTTTGAGTCTGTTAGTGAAAGCTATAGAAAAAAATTTGTGCAACTACCTTACCTTGAACAAGAAGCTCGTTTAATCAGCCTTAATCCCGGTGGTGCTCATATGCTGCCAAAATATTGGGTAGATTTATTTATGCGAAATAAAACGCCGGATGGTACATCTTATTCAGAAATTTATCACATTGTTAAGGAACGTATTCTCGGTATCCATGCAGTAACATTCATTGTAAAAAATAGATCGCCTTATAGAAAAGTACTCCGAGAATTAGGTCTCAGAAGACTTGATTTTGGATTGGATTTGAATTTTGGCAAAAGACAACCAATGTATAAAAAAAGTAATAAACCTGTTGTATTAACATTTTCCCATTTTCGGGGAGCTTACTTACTTTTAGCTGTAGGAAACGGTTGTGCTTTTATAACATTCATATTTGAACTAGCTACTGTAAAGTATTTTAAGTTACAAATTAAATTACTAAATTAAATGTAAAACATTCTTATTTTCTAAATATTAACCGTAATATATAACATGTAAGTTTAAACGTTTTAATAACAATTATTGTAATTTAATATTCAATCCTTCGAAATAACGTTATATTATATAATCTTAATATATACATTACTTTTAATTAGTTTGGTTTAAAACATTTTATGTTATATTATTTTCGTTTTTGGTTAACAAATGGTCAACATATTTCATTTTGTTCTCTTTTTATTGCATAATTTGATAAAATTTGGCTACTTGCTTTAAGAAAGCAATCCTCCTCTGTTCCCATCGCATGCTCTTTCTTTAACCCTCCGTTAGATGCGTGGATTTTACTAACGCGGTTGATCGCGTAGATTACAGCTGTAATTTTTTCATATTGTTTATATTATGTTTTTATTATTATAAATAATAAAACTGTTTATTATTTTATATCAGTTGTTATATATATTTTGACCTTTACTGTAAATACATGTATATTTTAAATGAATTTTATGGTGAGACAATGAAAAATGCTTACCAGTTTTTTTGAGTAATTATTTTCTTCATTAATAATTAATCGGTTTAGGACAAACACTATTTTAATAAACAGATTAAAATGTGCTTCTTGCAACTAACAAACATAGTTATATTCAAATCAACAGCAACAAAAACTGATAAAAATATATATAATCAAGAAACAACAGTAGAAAATATTGCAACTTCTCAGACAAATGCTGTAACGACGAATTGTAGATGGCATATTTGGTAAAAGGCGAGGAGGAGGGATCTGTTTGAGTTCCCTTGGTATAAACGGAATGGTAGATATGTGCTCTATTTGAGGTTATATTAGTTTCCATGCAAATTTCACAAAAAAGTTAGATCTGAAGACTTTCTCATGAGGGTGATACGCTTTATACACAGCAAGCGTTTATGCCGGAAATATTTAGTAGGTTGTAAAATATAACCGTTGGCCATCGCCTGTTGTTCTCGCTACGTTATATGTTCCACACATCTAATTAGATCAGATGCTGATTTATTAGAAATCAACACCTACTTTCGTTTGATTGTAACAAGTTATTATTTCTGGCAAACTTTAAATAACTTTTTTGCCAGTGATAGACTGCTAAACCAGTTATCGCCGATTACGTTACGGTTTATTCCTTCTAGAGGAAGCACTAATTGAAGAACCACATCTATTGCAGAGTTGTTTAGCTCCCAGAGCTAAGCTCCCAGAGCTTCCAGGCTAACGCAAATATCTTGATACCTTACTTAGTTGGCTTGCTAGGTATATATTTCTTGAAAGAACAACAACTCCTAAAAGCTAATAACTGCTCGTCAATTATCATGAATTCACTTGAAGTAAAACTGATTTACAAATTAGCAACAAATATTTCAAAAACTTCTCTTATAATATCGTCAAACCTTACACATTTTACAAGAAATTTAAAGCGTTTCTCGCTCATTGCAAGGTTACACAGCGGTCTACTGCGCTACTTTTTGAATTATCCCAAATTTTGTGAATATTTTTTGGAATGTTTGGAATTTCTCAATATTGCAATTAAAAAGAGAACTCCAATAAAAGCACTAATTTCTCTTTCATCGGTTGATATTACATCACTAATCCTTTCAAAATTATCCTTAGTTTTGCCAATGTATTTGTTGGTTGAAATAGTTATTATTTGAATAATGCTGCAGGTATATAAATAGTTTTATGTATCAATCTCTGTGACTGCACTTCGAACATCGCGTTTTGGTCCGAGGAAATACTTTATGATTTTGTGAGATCGAACACGAACTTGAATGTTACCTTATTATTTTTTTTTATTTAGTTGTTCTATCTTTTCCAAGGCAAATATATTTGACGCTAGGTTCTTCACTTTTGGACGTGTCCCTATCCAGAGTACTTTAGCCCCCTTCTGAAGAAATTTCTTGCTCGGGTTCAGATTGGTGATTACTATTTTCCAAAACGTCTTCCTCAAATTCCTCTTCATCTTCTTCATCCAAAAAATGTTCTCCTTCACTTGAAGCCTCTTCATATAATTTCATTCAAATCTCAGGATCTGAACTAGTTTCCAAACGTCGTGCTTTGGGTACCGATATTAAATTCTGAAAGCAAAATAGTATACTACATTTTAAAATTATACAAATTTTGTAGAATTCCCAATTTTGTTTATGTGCTAATAATGTTTTGCTGCCAACTAGTTCCTTGTAAATAATATACAAAAAGGAAAATTTAGTACAATTACGTAAAACTATAATTCCTATAAGGAATTAAAATCTATATATAAAAAATAAACAAAAATTTGGAAAAAATTAAGTCTAATATTTATACATAAAACAATTTGACATTATTTAGTACGAAAGGAAACTTACCTCAACTTTGTAACAGTCAAATTTGAAATTGTGAGCTCCACAGAAAGTATAACGTGGTAACGCGTGTAGATTATAACTGTAACCCAGTCGCCTTTGACACACGCTAAAGCCAAACAAACACACTTCCCGAATGAATGTTTCCTAGTGAAATGGAAATTGGATCTATATGGACAGCTACTTATGAGATGAGACGACGCCCACAAATAATTATTTTATTGGTAACCCTTAAAAAAAGACGTGGATTACAATACATCTTTTCAGTACTAGTTGCCGGCAAGCGTGTCCGCCATGTTACGAGGTGTTAATATGAAAGTTTCGGACACTTTTTATAAATATGGCTAGATAACAAGCATCATTATCGTTATTATCAGTCCAACTAAATAAAAAATTAATTGATGGTGCTTTACTAGTGCATCCTACAATAGAAACACATAATTGTATTCGATTACAACGATGGTTAAAATGCCATAACCGTCCCCAACATGAAAATAAAGCAGAACTTGTTGAAAGGTTAGGATGACAATTATATTGATATTAGTTTTATATTTATTATATTTACAACATTACATTTATTATATTTATAACATTAATTCTATATTTTCAACTTTATATTTATAACATTACATTTATTCTTATATTAAGTTTGGGGCTAATTTTCATTTATTTTAATACTTTTATACTCTACATAGGAGCAATTGGCATCAGTTAAAATAATTAACTTGCTGCATGAGCTTTGTTGGAAATAGACATTTTTTAACCTACAAATCATATTTAGCACACTTTTGTAATTTGTAATTTTTTTTGTTTTCGACGATATTTAAGGCTTTGGAAAACTAATAAAGTAATATAAATGCTTGGAAAATGATGTACTACACGTATAATTGCGACATATCCCATTACAACAACGTTTTCTTTGCTCGTTTTTTTACTGATAACATTATATATGTTTTATTAAAATATTTGTATTAATATTTTACTACAAGTATATAGTAACTAAAACTGTACTACTGAAAGTGAATTAATAATTAAATATGTTTTTTTGTTAATTACATTGAAAACATAATATTGGCAGCTTATACACGCATAAAGTGCCCGAAAAACATGGCGAAAGTTGAGGCATGCACACAAAAAAATTTCAACTATGAAAAGGCCTATTGTAACCAAGGTGCCTAACGGAGGGTTAATATCAAACTTCTCAACCTAATTCATAAAACAAAAAAACATATTTCCTTGCTCCAGTCGCCATAAAAAAGTAACAAGAATCTTCCGAGACCGGTTTCTGGCCTTAAGTCATTATTAGTCGATCTCGAATGATGGCTTACTAAACCTTAGTAATCGTATTGTGTTCGCAAGTTTGAAAAGTGTTTCCGTGATGAGTAAATGTAAATCCTATAGAAAAAAAGACCGAAGATGCTAGGTTTTCATACGACCACCTATTAGATTTTCACGCAGACTGAATAGACTTACATTTAGATGTTAATGACCAACCAAACAAAAAAATCATGGACCTCGAAGAGCAATATGAGAGATTACTCGCAGAAAATGCCAATCTGCGAGACGAAATCAGGAATTCAAAAGCTCTTTCTAGAACTAAAACTGGCGGTAACGTCAGCGACACTGATGTTTTTATAGCAATACAGACTTCTAAGGTAAACCAGCCTACGGACGTTCTGTTTTCTGAGACATTACTTACCTCATCCATACAGCCCAAAGAACGGCCAGCAATGACACCAACTACAAGTAAAGAGGCACCAGCCCCATAAACTAGTACTACGATAAAATTAAAGCCGATTGGTTTTTCAGGAAGTCATGTGCTCCTGAAGAAGAAAAACGGGTCCGTCGGACCGGATGGGGAACTGATGGCACCCAAATCTCATCCAAACAGAGAAACTATCATTAAGCTTTTCGATTAAGGGTTGTTCCTACTTAACAACCTCAGACAGCAAAAACCTGCGCATCTTGTTAAAAAGCAGGCTCCAATCAATCCAAACAGACAAAGCCAGGATAGATCTCCGCAATCAGGGATTCCATCCGTCGAGCATCACGAGATGGCAAACAAAAGAGACAAATCGCGATAGTACAAGTAAATATACCAGGTGATGAAAAATCCATCCTCCAGGTCAAAAGAATCTGTGACCAGTCTCTCAGAGTTAAGGTCCAGAAAACAGCTAAGCGAAAACCAGCAAGTAACGTAGCTACGAAGGCGCAACTAAAGCGGTATCCCTAGAATCAAGTGAAACCCCAGAAAAAAGCTCCGGCAACCAAACAGAAATGTTCTGGTGTCCAATAAGATTCTGTCAACCAGGCAGAGAAAATTCTATTGCAAGCATAAGCTATGGCTGCGCTGGGGAACTGGCTTCAAAGTCTGATTTCAACACATTATCCTCATGCGTCAAACTTCAAAGCCAGTAATTATTAACATATAATCCAGTACAGACGGGACGCAACCTCTAGCACCTTTCAGAAAATTGGCCTGAAGAGCCGATATTTTTCGACATGGTGGTTCACCGGATTTCGAGCCTTGCGGCCCGAGTCCAGATAAATCTTCATTCTTAAACTCCTGAAATCTAGTTAGATTACCACAACCTAATCAGGACAGAGTAACCTCAGGAAATATGAGTGGAAACCTCTGGACTAATTCAAACACGAGGATTAGGTAATTTATGTGGAGCACAAAAAAACATTCTTGTTTTTTGAATATTTTTATTGTTTTCCACGAGCCCACTGTGTAATTTTTTTATTCTCAACCCTAAGCTACAAAAAAATTTCCAACAGATACCGGTGGCATACTAACAAACCAAACTAGCAATTTTTGATAAATGTACAATTCAACAATATTCAACTTTTAATTTAAAGGTTTTCCAATATTCCAAATGGAATTGTGTTAAATATCTGGTTTATCCAAATAACTCCCAATATATATATATATATATATATATATATATATATATATATATATATATATATATATATATATATATATATATATATATATATATATATATATACTATATTACGTGATATACTACGCGAAATGTGTGAAAGAGTAATTAAAATTTGGGTCTCTCACCATGCATTTCACCAATGCATAGAATTGTTTTTTAAGAAATAATAATTACCGGATTATCATTTGTAGTTATCATTGTGCCTCATTTAAAATTTTTGACGCTCTCATTGAACAACATTCACCCAGTGTGTCGGCAAAATAAGGGAACTTTTTAAATATTAAGAAAACTACTAGCGTCATCTATAGAAACAATATATACCCTCTAAGCTGTATATCTCCTTCATAAAACGAGACCGCCATCATTAGAATCAATCAACGGGTTGTCAAGTTAGTGCACTTAAAGTCCAAATTACACTTTTAAATATTATCTGGATGTTATGAAGCGCAGAACCGTCGCTACTGATGGTGGACTGTGAATTTTTAGCGAAAAAACAAGTATGTGTGCCTCATTCTGGGCTTCATTCAAACAATGCTGTGCAGCATTATCCGTATTTGCCTGATTTATCTCCGAGTGACTATTTTATCTCCAAACTCAAACTGCTCATGTAAGGAACGTTTTATGCGTGACGTGAATCCTAAAAACGACATAAAATATCTATGCAAGCAATGGATGAAGGCGTTCAGCGGTGTGTTGATGTGGAAGAGATATCTTTTGAATAAAAAGAAATCATTTTGATAAAATAACTAGTTGTTTTATTTATTTAGGAAGTTCTATTATTTTTTTCGACATACTGAGTATAACACTATATTATGGGAATCCGGATCTAATGGAAAAATATTTGGATGTAATTGCGGTTAACCTGTCTTTACATTAGCTGTCACTCAAAGAGGACTTTAAGGAACCATAATAAACCTTCTCAATAGCTTGACTGACATGCTAGTGTACAATATATTTTGCTTTCTAGAACTGATCACGCTAATGCAGAGATATACAGTCTTCGGTAAGCGGGTCGGTATAAATTATTTGTAGCCACAATTCTATCAAAAATGTATAGTTATAACTGGTATCCTTTCTAGATTTACTAATTAATATTATTTTAGCAATTTTCAAATGTTTCCATCGATAATTAGAAGCTCTAAATGGCATTTAGGAAATAAGATATTGCTTTTTTCATAGTTTTCTAACTGGACGGAAATTATCGTCTAGTTTTATGAAAACCTAAAGCTATTCTAGACCTTAGCAGACTGATTTCTGTTTTTTATTTATTAGGAGACAGCAGCTAATAGATATGACAGCAGAGATGTCAGCTGAGCGTACTATTTCATCATTCTTGTCTCTACCGATATTATTAGGAGTAAAAAATGTTGGAAAATACTCTCTATAACCACCATCGTTTCATTACGAATGCCGGTACGTCTTCTTCTTCTTTCTGCGGTGGTACAGGCCATCAGTGACCCTTACCCACCTTCAACTTTTGCCTCAAATCGGATCGAACTCCATCGACCCGTTTCCTGATTTTGATGTGCAGTACCTCTTCAACAACTCTACTTACATTTTCTTTCCATCGTGTCCTTGGTGTAAATCTCTTTCTGTTACGCTCCACTCGTCTCTCCATGATTCTCCTTGGCATTCAGCATTCTGGCATTTTTGCCATATATTCTGCCCATTATCTGAGTAGCTAAAACCTAACATAATCGACATTATCCAGATCCCTGTATAATTGCTTGAGTTCGAAGTTAAACCTGATCATCTAATTTCGATTATCATTCACAGTACCAAAAATTAGCTTTCAAATACTGTAAGCATCTCTTTTGTTTTCTCAATGAGGGTTTACTTCTCGCAGCAACAATTGACTACTGATCGAATGAGTGTTTTATAGATCTTAACTTTAGTGTTCCTTTATATAAGTTTTAATTTAAGGATAGGTATGAACTAAGTAATTTTGTTACTCTTTATAATACAATTTCTGATGTATCCTTTATGCTGTTGTTTTCTCCCCAGAGACGTTTTTCCCCTTCACAACTTCAATGTTGTCATTGCCGATTATCCAGTTATGTTCTCTTATTTGGTTAGTTTTTCACCACCTTTATGTTATATATATATATATATATATATATATATATATATATATATATATATATATTTATATATATATATATATATATATATATATATATATATATATATATATATATATATATATATATATATATATATATATATATACATATATATTACTATAACGGTTCTTTTAACTTTTACATTTATTTTGTAATAGATCTCTCCAAATAATCTTTTCCACCCTACTAAAACCTTTATGTTATATACATGTGCTATTATCTATTTTTTCTTTAGTTATCACTGTTCTAGTAACGCCTATGTATGATTCAGTGATGACTTTGTTCAATACTTTGTAAAAAATAACTAGTACCAATGCATCCTCCAGTCACAAACATTCTCCGCTTTAAAATTGTATTTAATTTTTTAATGAGCTTATCTGGTATTCCCATATCTTCCATGGTTTTATAAACTGCTGGTCTTTATAAGCGATGGTACACCGCCCGTGAACATCTGAAATTAAAGAATATCACATTGTGTTGTTTTCTGCATTATTTGTTGGACCATAAACTGATCTATTCTTGAGCATCGCCTCTAAACCTTTACACTTTAATTGGGTAGAGTTTCTTCGGGTAGAGCATTCTCTGCTCAATGTTTGCATTCATCGTTGGATTATTCGCTTATTTTGTTTTTTCCTTTATTTGGGATTCCAATTGTTCTTCGGTGTATTTTACATGTTGGCCAATATTTCGCCATTAACGTTCTTGATCAAAGGGTGATCTCTAGAGTAATTTTTTCTTCTAGAGTCAAATTTTCTTGTCTCCTATTTATCGTATGCTTTCTGTATTTCTTTTATTTCAGTTTTTTCATGTTGCGTAGAAGTTTGGCCTCACGTCTTCTCAGTCACTCGTATTCTTCTCCTTTTTCCCCTTTGAGGTTTTGTATGCTTTTGAGTTGGGTAGAGTTTCTCCGGGTAGAGCATTTTTTAGTTCAATTTTTACATTCATTGTTGGATTATTCGCTTCTTTTGTTTTTTTTTTACTTCATTTGGAGTCCCAATTGTTCTTCCGTATCTATGTTTAGGACAAATTTTATTGTTGTCATCCATCGTCTATAGACTCTGTTACCACTATATAGGTCTCTCGTACTACACTCGTACTTCTTTCTAGAGATTTAGCCTATTGTAGATATTTCAATGTTGTATATTTTTATCATGGTTCCTATTTCTTTGTTGCTAACACAGAAACTTTGTCATATTTTTGTTACTACCAGGTAATGTTCTGAATGATGATGCTCCTCTATAGCTTGTAACGTGTTTTTTATTTTTAGAGTCTTTATCAATGTGTGACTATAGTTAAGCGATGACAGCCATTCGCCGGAGGCATTTGGGTACCCATTTCTTCAGTTTTATTTCTATCAAAAAGAATCAATAATAGTACTAGATAGTTAATAAGTACAAGCACAATTTCAGAGAACAACATACAGAACTACATAAAAAAATCAAACAGTTATAACTCAAAGAAAACAAAAAAAGAGTCTGGTGATGATGTCCACTACCCTGCTAAACTAGGCATGTAAAGAGAAATGTTCGATTTTAACAGACATTCTTATCATATAAGAGCTCTTGTCTAACTTGCAAAAGAATTTAAATTAGATTATCTTAAACCAACTAAGCTTAAACTAAATCAAATTAAATCAAATCACGGACGCCCAATAACATCAATCCAAATTAAATTAATTAAATCAAATTAAATCAAATTAAAGCAATCTGAATCAAGATAAATCAAATTAAATCAAATTTGCTTAAAATAAACAAATTATCTAACCTTATTAAATGCTGGTAGTGAGATAGTGATTGAGCAATCAATATTGAATATTCATGAAAATACTAATAAAATAATATCTGACCTAATCCTTTTGTGGTGCTGTTCGATTATCCAGCCTCTGGAACGAGGAGATCCTAAAAGGTTTGGAATCTAAATTGACCGAGTTCTGCAATGATTCGGCCCTAAAATGACTGCGTTTTATAATGACCGGGCCATAAAACTGTCGGGCTCTAAAACCACCGGACTCTCAAATGGAGGGATTACTCACGCGGGACTACCAGCGGCGTCGATTTACCAGATCTCGGTCCGACTTGTCGGCGAGCAGACATCTGTCCAGCTCAAGGTGAGATGTTCTCTCGGCCTTCGTCTCGGAGAATATTGATGCGCTTCAAGTCAGACTCACGCAAAACAATCTTATCTGAAGCAGCCGATAATTTATAAACGCTACAAGCTTCTCACGTCAAGCATACGTGAGTATGATCTTTTCCACCCCCTTTGTTTTGTCCGTATTTATGCTATTTATTTGATTTATTATATGTATATCTGGTGAAACCCATGGATTATTATAATCAGAAAAATAAGATATTACCGTATATAACGGTTATCCTTTATTAAATTGATTGCAAGCAAATCTTTAAAATTTACAATGGCTTCATTGATGCCGATGTATTATTGTCAGCAATTTTTACATTTCATGAGATTATAAATGTTTTAAATGGCCCAAAATATTATTTTTGTACATCTTTATGGAACGAGTTTAAAATGATTCTAATTTTTGCAAGCTTAGGTAGTATTTGTTAACAGAATTTTTACCTCGACGAGGTTGTTACAACCTGTTTAGTTGTAAGTTATGGAAATATATTACCAATATAAGTTAGAAACTATAAACGTTCAAATGTTTGAATACACGGTATGTCCGAAAAATAATTTAATTAACTAATTTAATATATGTATGTATTAATGATGTATTAACTTTTTTAGCCTTATATTTATCTAAAACAATGAGGTACTTATTTCGAAATCCATATATGGCATTTCTAGTTCTACTGTTTGAATTTGAATACATTTCTAATCAACTACCAGTTTATTGCATTACATCTTTATGGAACGAGTTTAAAATGATTCTAATTTTTGCAAGCTTAGGTAGTATTTGTTAACACAATTTTTACCTCGACGAGGTTGTTACAACCTGTTTAGTTGTCATTTATGGAAATATATTATCAATATAAGTTAGAAACAATAAACGTTGAAATGTTTGAATACACGGTATGTCCGAAAAATAACGGAACTTTTTAATAAAAAAAAATAGTTATTTGCCAAAATTATCTCTTTTTATTCAAAATACGTCTCTTTCGCATTAAAACACAGCTAGACATGTTCTAGCCCAATTCTAGCATAAACTTTTTAAGACGTTTGTCAAAATCGCTCTAATGACATTGCAATGGCTTTTTGGATTTGAGTAACCTGTCATAAAACGTTCCTTTCATGGCCAGTATGAATTATTGGAAATAATGACACAGAGATAAATCAGGCGAATACAGATGATGTTGAAGCATACGGACTTGTTTTTTCACAAAACAAATTCTTGGTCTTCATTTAATGCGTGAGAAACAAATCGAGCACAGACTTTCGACTCTCCGTTTGTTTAAACCCTTTGTCAAAATTTCGTAAATCATGTATTTGGTCGTATTTAATTCCGCCATTATCCATCTCACAATCAAATTCGCATTGTATGCAATCATTTCACGCACTTTTTCCACCAACTCATCCCGAAATTTGTTTTGTAGTCGATCTGGCTTTGAGTAGTCTTTGGAAGCACGACTGTTCTGGAATCACTTATATTACACGAACACACTCTTAAAAGATAGATTTGATAAGATGAGATCTGTTACAATATACAAAGACGAGATCTGATCAAATATATACGTTAACTTATAAGTAATATACACACAATACGAGATCCGCCAGTGTTGCCAGAGTGAATATAGAAATGCAAACACTTACAGGTATTATAACTGAAATAAAACTACTTTGTAAATAGAAGTATTAAGAAGGCTGATTTTTTATTCTATAATGTTTAAAAGGATTTGAATTATGGACTTACTATATCTAAAAAGGTGGATTCTCATTAATATCAAATTCTAATTTAATGGAATTCCTTATCATACATAGATCTATTAATTAATTTTTAATAATTTTCTTTGTACTATTAATATTTCTTTCCATCTGTTTGAAAATATATTATATATATATATATATATATATATATATATATATATATATATATATATATATATATATATATATATATATATATATATATATATATATATTGTTGAACAGAAAGTAATCTTCAAAACACATACATTATAAAAGTGAAGGATTTTATCATTAATTATTCTACTTAATGTATTAGTTTTTAACATTTTTGTATTTAAGTTACTTACTTTTTTCTATTAAGTTATTACAGCTTAATTAGAACCAATATATACTTTTAAGAACTATTTGAACGGGGCTTAAAACACGAACACCGTCACTAAGCAACTTTTAAATGCAAAGCGTCCTATATCAAACTAATACCAATGGCAAACCAATGGTAATATATTTGCATAAATGACAACTAAACAGGTTGAAACAACCTCGTCGAGGTAAAAATTGTATCAACAAATACTTCCTAAGCGTCCAAAAATTAGAATAATTTTAAACTCCTTCCATAAAGATGTAAAAAAAATATTTTGGGCAGTTTAAAACATTTAAAATATCTTATAACATGTAAAAATTGCTGACAATAATACATCGGCATCAATGAAGCCATTTAATGTTCTCCAATTTATTATTTATGCGGTGATATTAAATTTCAAAGATTTGCTACGGTTTGCACAAAGAATTGCTATTTGATTACCATACGGTAATATATAACGGTTATCCTTTATCAAATTGACTAACCTCGACTTGCAAACATTATATTTTCAGTTTTTATGTGATTAGTTATAGTGTTATATATTTTGTTATATTTATGATGTCATATTTGTTTATATTTGTATTTAAAATGTTTGGCATACCTATGCATCAATTTAAATTAACCCTATCGTCCGATTTCTCACAAAGCGTCTTAACTGCTAAAAACTTGTAAACTGATATATGATATTTTATGGACTAATTCAACTTACGTTTCAACTTTTGATCATGAAGTGCTATAACCCTATGTCTTATAATCTTTGCAATATACACGTCAATTTCCTCGACCTAGTTGCAAAAGCAAAATTAGCTGGTCAATTCTTGAAAAAGGCAATTTATTCATGTAACACATCGGTCAATAACTTCCCAGTCGAAAATATAGATGGTCGAACATATAGATGAAAATATATAGTCACTTACGAAAAATTCTTGCCACTGGTGGATTGTGCCAACCTTCAAACGTATGTGTCAAAATTTCAGAACAATCTGTCTACTAGTTTCTGAGTTATTGTGCTTTAAGTGACGCTACTTTTGTTATTTTCAATACAATGGAAAAATAACAGAATTTCGTGTGTTGCTTAAACATTGCTTTTGATAAAGAAAAATACCGTCGAGGCAAAACAAAGGCTCGATAATCTTTACCCGGACTCTGTCCTAGGAAAATCAACCATAATTAATTAATATGCTGAATTCAAAGATGACCATAAAGGTACCGATGACACTCAATACTCTGGACGTCCAAATAAGATGGTTTCGCCATCAGAAAAATTCACAAAATTATATCGCAAAACCGTAAATTAAGGTTACAAGAGACAGCTGATATGAAGATACCGAAAGGAAGTGTTTACACCATTTTACATGAACATTTGGGAATGCGTAAATTGCTATCGAAATGGTTACCGGATTGGCTCGCAGCGGACCAAAAACAATAACATATTGATGATTTTGAGCAAACTTTGGAACTGTTTAAGCGAAGTAAAAATATTTTTTTCGTTCGATATGTGACAATGGATACAACACGGATTCATCACTACACTCCGGAGTCAAATCGGCAGTCAGTTGAGTGGACACCATGCAGAGAAAGCCGTCCAAGGCGACCAAAAACACAACCATTCGCAGGCAAAGTTATGGCCTCTGTATTTTGAGATGAACATATTGTTCATCCATTATCTCGAGAAAGGTAAAACCATCAGTAGAGAATATTACGTTATTGTGGCGTTTAAAGGGCAACATCGCAAGAAAGGCTCCAAATAAACAACAAAGTGCTGTTTCAACAGGTCAATGCACCGTGTCATAAATATCCATAACAGTGTTATCCACTGTGTTTACAGATCTGGACCCAGCGACTATTTCCTGTTCTTAGACATCAAAAAACTTAGAGAAATATGTTACATGTATTTTAATTATCAATTTGTTATTTGGTTTAAATAAATACACTTTGAAGAAATATTTTGTATTTTTTTTACTATGGTGAACTCTGCCTAATAATCGGGAACAAAAATAGTCCAGGTACTGCATTACAACACCGATAGTTTCACTTAATTTTTTTTATTATAATATTTTTGCTTATAAAGATTTTAATATACTTTTAATTGTATAAGAAACATATTAATTTACTAGTATTTTCAAGCACTACACAATAATAAAATAAACAAATAATCAAAATTAAACAAACAAGTTTTGAAGACATTTTGTATTGGCTATTTTGTTTATTTATATTGGCTATGGCTATCTTGCACGATTGTCGGATCTCGTCTTTAGTAATAATCAGACACCTGTTTAGAAATGATGTTGGCGCCACCTATAATGGGGATTAGAAGGGATTCCCTATACTTGACTAGGGCGCATATATCGGTACCCTGATTAATCTAACCACTAACAGACGAAACATGTGTCCGCCAATCTAAGGGAAGGGTGGGGCTCCCTCCTGGTAAAGCAACTATCATATATATATATATATATATATATATATATATATATATATATATATATATATATATATATATATATATATATATATCAATCACAGTTCAGTCCAAGATTTCGAAGAGTCAACAGCTCCGAGAAATCATTCTGAAGTTTATTCTACAGTATTCCACAGGGTTCGCACGGTCGAACGGTAAATTAAATTATCGCAAGACAGTGTCTTAATAAAATTCCACCGCCAGTTCCATGCTGCGGAAACCTGTTTCCGCAGCCAAGTAGCTGAGAACAAAGAAGAACCCGCCGACAGCCGCCACCATGTCTGTGGCCGGTCCGTCTGGCGCCGACTTGTCGGGCCTACCTGA
Organism: Cosmopolites sordidus; assembly: GCA_031761425.1. NCBI lineage: Eukaryota > Metazoa > Arthropoda > Insecta > Coleoptera > Curculionidae > Cosmopolites > Cosmopolites sordidus. Next base: position 62,847 of record JARFXV010000402.1, on the reverse strand, counting down.
CCCCGAACCCAGTCCAATGGAAAACCCCAACCAAAGCAACGAAAATTCGCAACCCAACTCTATGGTTGTTTTTCTACAAAAACAACTGGCAGACAAAGAAGCCGCCTTTTCTGAACGAGAAGCCGTAAAAGAAACCATTATCCAGCAATTGACGAACCAAGTCAGCAGTCTCACCCATGAAATCAGCGAACTGCGAAAGCAAATTGCAGAAATCAATCGTCGGAGCCGAAGCCGCACAACATCAATAAATGAACCATCCGAAGAATACCGAAGCCATAGCAACTCGGCAAGATCAACTACCGACTGTTCCATTGTCCAGATGGAGGTCCAACAAGATTATATTCAAACTAAACCACCCAGATCTAACAGATCAAAAGCCAAGAGAAACCTAATCACCGGCGACGGCCCGCCGCCAAAGAAGTCCGGCATCAACGCCAATCCCTCCGCACCAACCCCAGAGGTCAACGCCCCAAATTCCTCCGCCGCCGCCGCGTCCCATGTAGTGCCGGGTCCGCGTCGTCAACGAAAAATAGTACCGCGTATGCCAATTCAGACAATTCCTCCGCGTCAGTGTCCGCGTCGACAAATAGGGCCGCCACCGTCCAGTGCACCCAGCCATCGAATTCCTCCGCACCCGCGTCCACCCCGGCCAAGAAGTTCCGTTCAAGACCGATAGTCTTGAGGAGGCCCAAAAAAGCAATGGCAAGCCCGTGCAGTGTTTCAACTGTCAACTATACGGGCACTCCGCAAGACAGTGTCACGCACAATCAATCTGTGTGAAATGTCCAGGCCAGCACAATAGCAAGGACTGCCAGAAAAGTAAGAAGACGCCTCCAAAGTGCAGCAACTGCCAAGGAGCCCACACAGCCAATTACCCTGGATGCAAAGCACGTCCAGCCAGAGGTCAGCAACCAACGACAGAGGCAAACAAGCAACCCGCACCCCCGCCGCAGAAAACCCCTGCCAAAATCCCCCCTCCAACATTCGTGTGGGGAACCCAGGAAAAATCCGTTCCACAGCCAGAGGAATCCACCCCCATTCACCAAATGTTAGCTCGACTAATCGAACAAAACAACCAGATGCTAAGCATATTTCTAGACACCCAGCCCCAACCTGCACGACAACCCTCAAATGGACGTCACGCCTAAAACCCTAAAAATCATAACTTGGAACGCCTGTTCGGTGCGCGACAAGAAGGAGGACCTTGCCAACGCACTGACGTCCCACAACATCGACGTCGCCCTGCTCCAGGAGACTTTTCTCAAGCCCTCCATCCGCTTTACCATCCCCAACTACGCAGCCTATCGCAACGACAGAGAAACAGGCGCAGCAGGAGGCACTGCAATCTTTATACAAAGCAGCATCCGCCACCACCAACTGCCAAATCTAGCCGTGACCAATGCGGAAGCCATCCAAATCGCCATTGAACTCGAGGACCAGCTACTGACCCTCCCCTCAGCCTACCTAAGAGGCCAAGTCGACATAGCTCCAGCTGCCTTCGAAATATTAGCCCAAGGAACCTCCGCCAAAATCATCGATGGAGACTTCAACGCCCACAACCAAGCATGGGGCTGCCTCTCCACAAACCAACGTGGAAGAGAGCTGAAAAGAATATGCGACAGCTGGGATCTCAACATCGTATCACCAGACGAGCACACCCATTACGTCCCCGGACAGGCACAGCACACCGGATCCACCATCGATTTCTTCCTGGCGAAAGACTGCAACAGATCCACAACGGCTACGGTCCTCCACGAACTGGACTCCGACCATCTCCCAGTCCTGCTCGAACTAGGAGACAACCGCCTACTGGACGCCCCATTCAGGCTCATATATATATATATATATATATATATATATATATATATATATATATATATATATATATATATATATATATAATATATATATATATATATATATATATATATATATATATATATATATATATATATATATATATATATCAATATATATATATAAATATATATATATATATATTGATATATATATATATATATATATATATATATATATATATATATATATATATATATATATATATATTAATATATATATATATATATATATATATATATATATATATATATATATATATATATATATCGCCTATGGCATTGGATGGCATCACGGGTGGTGGATAGTGAAAGTTCAATTAATGGACAGCTGCGAATATCTCAAATTAAGCAGCCCCGAATCAAGGGAAAAAAACTAAATCCACTTAGCGTCTAAGTTGTATCAAGCGGTTGAGTGGTCAGCGTCTGTTCACCGGCGGCTGTGCGGCTGAGATTTAAATTCTGGAACTAACCCTTCCATTCTTGACCTATAAACCGTCATGGTTTAAATCTTTAATTCAAAGTACAAGATGAAGCGTTCTAGTAATTACAAAATTACCGCAGGAGGTAAGCAATCCTATGCCGATGTTGCTGGCATAACCGGACTTTCGGATTTTGGGGCGTCTGGGCTTAAACGAAAAATCTTTCAGAGGGAGTCGGAGACCTCTGGCCAACGTCTGAAACCGAAAACAAAGACTTTCTTTGGAACGGTAAATATCAAGTCTGCGCCCAGGAAAACTACACGAATTGGGGCAAACATTGAATCAGCAGAAAATCAAAATTTTGGCTCTGCAAGAAATCAGGTTGACAGATGATAACACCTTGGACTTCGGCAATTACAGACTTTTTAAAAGTAAAACTGACAAAAGAATACTCAAAAATACACCACATCTCGGTATTATTTCGCTAAATAATCGACTTATGAAACTATAGCTCAAGTATGCTAACAAAAACTATACATTAATTAATCTCCCAGTTAACGAAGAAAATAAATCTAATCCTGAATAAGTAAATGGTCCTGGGAAATTTTGAAAAAAACTATTTCTAAAATTCCCTCTAACCAGGTAAAAATCCTATTGAGTGATTTCAACGCCCAACTAGGGAATGAAAGAAAGTACAGAAAAACAGTCGGCAGTTTTCACACTCATAAATGGACTAACCATAATGGAAGAAGATTGGTTGAGCTATGTTCGCAGTTTGGTCTAAACAGACTGTTAACCCATTTTAAGAAGAAAATAACAAAACAAAGGCCTGGAGGTGCCCAAACACGTACATGGGTGAATTTCAAATTGACCATGTTGCCATTTCGTATCCCAATTATAAAGAGATTTTGAATATTTAAGTCAGAAAAGGAGCTAACATAGACACTTGACTCAGACTTGACTAGAATCAAACTTAGTTTAAAAGCTCGAAAAATTATTCAAAAGAGACTACTAATCCCAAAGCTCGACCATACGAAAATAAAACCAACCCTAAAGGAAGAGCTTAATAAACAACCAACACAGAACTGGCAATAATTGAAACAAAAAATTATTAAAGCAGCCTTAAAGTTGTTCCCTTTATAAAAACGTCGGTGGTGGGATGAAGTTTGTGAGCAAGCCGTATTAAGCCGAAGTAAAGCATTTAAAGAGTGGAACAGACAAAAAACAGCAATAAACTATAACAACTTTTTAGAAGTAAAAAAAGAAACATCGAAGCTAATTAGACAAACTAAAAGAAAATATAAAAAAAATCATGTTAATGAAACAGAATAAGATTTCCAAAAAAATAACACCCGAAATTTTTACAAAACATTTAAAACTAAATTAACAGGCTATCAACCCCAAAGTCTTTGATTCCAAAAGGATAACGGACAATTAGCTCTAAATAACCAAGACATTTGCAAAGAACTTGGGAAATACTTTGAACAACTACTAAACAGTCCTGAGACCTTAAACAGATCATCAACACTAAACCCTAAACAAACAAACCCAGATTCACTACCATCAACTCAAAAAGATATTATTAGGCAAATCAAGCGACTTAAAAATAACAAAGCTTCTGGTGAAGATGGAATCACTGCTGGGCTTTTGAAATCCGCTGGTCCAGGTACAATCAAGGAAATAACCAAAAATCTATAAGAAGTTTGGCGAACCGAACGGATTCCAAAAGATTGGAAAGATGCTCTAATCCATCCACTACATAGGAAAGGAGTTAGAACGGATGTAAACAACTCGGGATATCTCTTCTCGCAGTTTATTACAAGATCCTATCTCAATGTCTTCTAGACAGAGCACAGATACAGTTAGAACCTAAAATTGGTGAATATCAAACAGGTTTTCGACCGGGCAGATCCTGCCCTGAACAGATTCTGAATCTAAAGTTGACCCTAAAACACCAAAAGCTGTAAAATAAAAATCTCGTCTGTACATTCGTGGATTTCAAAAAGGCATATAATTCTATTGACTGCGAATGTTTATTCCAAATCTTGAAAGAACAAGGACTAGATCTGAAAACGCCAGCGATTATTATAGCAACACTAACACAATGTCAAAAGTTAAATTCATGGGTGACATTTCAGAGCCCTTCAAAATTAAAACTGTAGAGAGACAAGGGGATGCACCCTCGCCACTCTTATTTAACTGTGTTCTAGAAAAAGTAATACAGGAGTGGTGTGAAAAAAAGTCGGCCATGAATATTGACCAGCCTATTAAAATGAGGAGAACCAACATTAAAATTGATGGTCTGGCGTTTGCTGATGATCTAGCAATTTTGACTCAAGATATATTAACGGCACAAAAAACAGACTGAAATTCTGAAAGAAACAGCAGAAAATGCAAGACTCCAAATTTCCTTTGAAAAGACACAATACATGACCTGCAATAAACTAAGAACACCATTTCTAAAAACAAAATATGGTACCATCAGACTAGTCTCTCAGTTGAAATATTTGGGTGAAATAATCAAGGAAAACGGGTTGGAAAAAGCGGCCAAGAAGGGTAGATGAAAAAAAAATGGAAACTGCATTGAGACTTACGCAAAATATTTACAACAAAAAATGCATAGTTATAAACACAAAACTGAAACATTGCAACACAGTTATTAAGCCAGAATGTCTATATGGCGCAGAAAAGCTAATTTTGAATAGAAAGAGAGACATCGAGGAAATTGAAAAGAAGGAAAGGAAAATCATAAGAAAAATATTAGGCCCCAAACAAATAAATAGAACAACATATCGACTTCGAGAAAACCAAGAAATTAAACAATACACAGATATACATAGCGATATGCGAAAAAGAAGACTTTAGTTTTAAGGACACATAAAAGGGTGAACTAGAAAAATAGTCGAATTTTATGAAAATAGAAGTAGAGCTAAAGTAGAAATAATTAAATGGATTGCTGCAATTAAAGAGGACCTAAAATCAGCAAATATTACATAAAGTGAAATTCAGGATAGAGGCTGTTTCAGACACAAGATTAACGTTTGGGAGGTTGGCCAAAGAGAAAAACGTTGGAAGACCGGAACAACTTGGTCTGACGAAAGGAAAAACGCTCATATTGAAAGAATGAATGAATGTTTTAACTAAAACGTATTAGAAAAACGAGAAATATTGAAGGAAGTAAGTATGTAGTCATTTGCGGACCCATTTTGATATATTGAGGCATTTATCAAGTTTCTAACCATATTTTTCATGTCATGACAATTATTCAAAAGAAATATATTGACCTACATCAGTTATTGTCAGGAGTAAAAGCATTTCAATGTATAGTTATTGAATATATATTTGAATACGTCATTATCATATATTTATAGAAAAACGTAAAAAGAATTTTATATATAGTTCCAGATTATATTTAAAAGTCATTATAATGCTAGTGTTAAGTATCAAACTAGTCAACTAAGAATACAAGTTCAGTTCAATCTATCAAAGTTAATTAAAAGGATAGAAAATTTGGAAGCAAAACTAAAGCAAAGGCAATTCATATTTTATTTAGTTTCAACTACTATTTATTTATAATTAATTAAGGAAATTAAAATTTGGATAATTTTTGAAAGTCATAGAAGTACAGTTAGTCATATATGGAATATATGTATATATATATATATATATATATATATATATATATATATATATATATATATATATATATATATATATATATATATATATATATATTGTAAACTAAAAAATATATATTTAAAAATAAGCAAATAATTTTACAGATATTTCTGTAAGAGCACATCTACCGACGCAAAAAAGCCTCATATGGAACTGGAAACTGGAACTGGTAAAATTAAGTTTATAATTGCCTAATGTCACAAAGTGTTATGAAACATTGTGTTGTAATTATCCTATTACTAAAAATAGTTTCATCTCAAATTCATATTTTAAAAGTTGAGAATAAATTTGAGGACTATTTTTCAAGATTATTACTTTCAGACAATTATCGACATTATGCTATGGTAAATATCAATTTTTCAAATGAAAGTAAAACCATTGATAGATGGTTTCCAAAACAATATTTCACAGCTACACTCGAAATTTTTAGTTATCCTTTTGGATCATTAAGCAAAAGGTTTGATTTTTCTCACGTTTTTATCTTCCTCAATAACCTTGAAGAAATAATGGAAATAACTGAAAAATTCCTAAAAGGGCCAAAACAGGAATATGATAACAATTTCCACTTCTTAATTAAAACTAGATATATGAAAAATACAAGTGAATTGATGTCCCTAATGCAATTGTTTTGGAAAAGTCATCAAATTTTAAACTTTGTAATAATAATGCAAAATTATCATGGAAACTCAGCGATCTTTTCATATCAACCTTTTCAAGAGAAATTGCTTAATTACACTGAATACAGAAATTTTACACAAAAACTTATTTTCCCAAATAAAGTCAAGAATTTAAACGGACACATAATCAAAACAAGAATGTTTAATGTGGACGACACACTCATTATTAAAGAAAATGGTGATTGCACTGGCGTAGATTGTGAAAATATGAAATATTTTTTTAAATATCTGAATGCAACCTGTGAAATAATTCATTTTGAAAAAAATATTTCTTATAATGATTATTACGATATTGCAAAAAACGATGTAAAATCTGGTAGGGCAGATATATTATTTAATTCACTTGTGATTTTCCCACGAGATTTTGTATTTGCATCATCTTCATTTCGCCAAGTCCAAATGGAAATTCTGTTACCACGAGCGCAAATGATACCTGAGTCTGCCAATATATTTCATGTATATAATTCTGAAATTTGGATTTGCTGGGGCATTCTTAAAATTTTATTTTCATTTTCTTTGATCATGCTGACGAAGAAGCTTCAATGTCAAACATACGGCTTTAAAATTATTTCTGTCCTCTATTCAGTATATACTATAATTTTCGCAAATTCTTTTCAAAGTTCTATAATCACGGCACTAACTACTCAAAAATATATGAAAAATATTGATACAATAGAAGAATTGATGAAAAGTAATATACATGTATATGCTGAAAGTACTTGGTTTCAGTCTGTTAATGAGAACTATAGAAAAAAATTTATTCAAATGCCTTATCTTGAGCAAGAAGTACATTTAATAAACCTCAATCCTGGTGGTGGTCACATGCTGCCAAAGTATTGGGTAGATTTATTTATGCGAAATAAAACTGAAGATGGTAGAACTTATTCAGAAATTTATCACATTGTTAAGGAACGCATTCTCGGTATCCATGCATTGACGTTCATTGTAAAGAACAGATCACCTTATAGAAAAGTACTTCGAGAATTAGGTGTTAGAAGACTTGATTTTGGATTAGATCTGGGATTTGGCAAAAGACAGTCAGTGGTTCAAAAAACTAATAGACCTATTGTATTGTCATTATACCATTTTCGAGGAGCTTATTTACTATTGGCTTTGGGCAATTTTTGGGCTCTTATAATATTCATATTTGAACTAGTCACTATAAGGTACTTTAAGACATACCTTAAATTGCTAAATTAATTTAATATTGTAGTACGAAATGTAAGTATATGTCTATAAACAATTAGTATAATTAAATAATATATTTCTCTAAATAAGGTATATTTTTTTTACACTTATATTGTCTCTGTAATGTATTTAAAGAATGAATGTTTATAGAACCTGTAAATAAAGATCTTATGTTATGTTATATAGTAAGTTACATCATATTAGGTGACAACTATATTATTTTAATACAACTTAGTAAAATATGAATAAGAAAATGGTCAAGTTATTTCACTTTCCAAGCAATCCTTACATCAATACATTCATATGAATGCTTTTAATCCCTAAACTTCAAATTTATTTCCAACAGATACCGGTACCACGTTAAAAAACCGATCTAGCAATTTTTTAGTAAATATAGAAAATTCAAATTTTTATTAAATTCATACTTATAGAATTTAAAACTAGAACAATCACCATATATTACTAATACATCTATCAGCTGATAGCAGAAAGACTTAGTTTTTTCAATTTGTTAAATTCTGAGGTAGTGCACCTATGAAATAATTAAAATTTAACTTCAAATCCCAATTAAATATTTTGGAAAAATCATCGATTGATATAAAATATAATATTAATGTACACATATAATTAAATATCAACATAAAAAAATTGAAAGTGGCAAAATAATCCTGTTGCATTTTAATTTCTTCTATTTTCATATATTATTGGCTGATAGCTGGAAGACTTAGATATTTACTTATTTAGTCTTCTATTTAACTGAGGTAGCCGATACTTGATGGAAATTCATTTTAAATATAAAACCAAGATTAATATCTAAATTTCCACAATATTTAAAACTTGTACGTATGACAATTGTTTCAACACACAGTGTCTTTTTCAAATACACACTAAATTAAACTAACAGTAAGAAAAGCAGTTACTACCTAAACTAATCTAATAAAACCATAAATGTTGATAGTGGGAGTCCCGCGTCTCAATGTCTAGAGTAATATCAGTTTAACAAGGGTGAACCATTGAAGTCTACCTGATCATTAAGTAAAATACCCAATTTTTTTTTTGCTGTTCAGACAACATCCATGATTCAATACCTTAAGCCACTATAGACACTATCGCCGAACTATAAACTTTAACTTTGGTTTCTTTAGTGATTTCCCTTCTACAGAAAAAGGGTTTGTTAGATTGCATTCTCCACTTGCCTTCGGCTCCAAAGTAAATTTTTCAATCTGCTGCACATTTTCGTTGTTCAGCCTTATATGAAGATCCTTCTAGCATTCTGGAGACTGCCATCACCTCTGTCTTATTCACATTTATTCTTAAACCATTTCTTGTGAATTCCTTATTCCGCGCATCCAAAGAGTTCTGTAAATGCGCTTCTGCTTCTCTCAGCAACACCAGATGATCCGCATAAATCAGTTCCTTTATTTCGATCATTGCAAGTTTATGCACACCTACTCTAGCTCCTCGAATAGTTAGATCCACTTCCTTGGCTTCCTTCCTTCCATCGATAAGGATTATAAACAATAGCGGGCTCAAAATACCACCCTGTCTAATGCCCTTATTTGTTTCAAATTCACTTAAACTCATGTTAGTTGTTTTGACATAATTTCTGCAGTTTGAATACAGAGGTTGGATTACCTCTATCAGGTAATATTTATTCACTCCTTTATTATATAGGGCCTGTCATATTCGTATCCTGGGAACACTGTCGAATGCCTTATCCTTCTTTCCAAGATCTTTATCATAAGTTGTCGCAACGTAAAAATAAAACTCTGTGTGTTCCAGACTGCTGTAAATCCCTGCTGACTATCATCAATTTTATTTTTCAGCTCTTAATCTTTGTTCTAATATGCGTTCATATATTTTACTCGTTGCGCTCAATAGGAAAATCCTTTTGTAATTATGACACATTTAGCGGTCTCCTTTTTAAAAATTGGCAAAGTGATAGCTACTTGGCAAAGTGATAGCTTCACAGTTTCTCAGTATATCTCTGTTCTTCCATGCAGCGTTTAGTACTTTAAGAAGAAGATCTGTTCCCGCTTTTTCCTTATTCTTGCCTTCCCTTTTTACACATATAAATTACACTATCAACTTCGTTATACTGGATAATGTTACCTATATGTTGTTACCGTGTTGGTTTCCCTTTGGTCTCTTCTCATCATTTACTGTAATGTCCTCATCCTCTAATACTTATTTAAAGTGTTCCAGCCAAACTTGCATCATCTCGTCATTCTCAGACACTAACTCTCCTTCTTTATTTCTGATATATGTTACCTTTATTCTTTGTTCTCTTCTCTCGCTTTTTAAAACACTGTAGATTAATTCTTGATTGCTCTTGAAGTCCGTTTCTATTCTGACTCTAAACTCTTCCCATTATTTTCTCTTGGCCTTTTCGACGCTCTTCTTGATAGCAATTCTTTGATCTTTATATACCTCATAAGTTGTTATAATTTTATTGGCAAGGTACTTATTTCAGAATACTTTTTTTCTTTTTAATTTTACTTCTAGTTTCTTCCGACCACCACGAAGTATGTTTTATGATATTTGCTAGATTTTGCTTCTACAAACTTTTTCGGCAGCTTTCACATAAATTTGCCCAAACGTGACCCATAGTTTATTAGTATACTCCTACTGTCATTCTTTATAACGTTTCACTCTTAGCCGTATGCTTTCCCCAAATTTTCTTTTGTATTTATCCAATTTTAGTTTTTCAATATTTATAACCGACTTCTGTGTCTTATCGTTTTAACATTTTTGTTTTTTTTTTTTGGTCATTCTCTTTCAAAAATGAGGAGTGGTCACTGCCTATCTCAAATCCTCTCTTTTCTCTAATGTTCTTTACTGTTTTAAAATTATCCTGCTTAATCAGTATATAATCGATTTTTCTTTCTTATTCCTTTCCCAACGAGTAATTTGGTGAATGACTTTATGCTGAAAAAATTAATTCCTCACCAAAAAATGATTCTAGAGGTAAAATTGGATCAATCTCTTGCCATTATTATTCCTAACATTTTCTCCATACCTTCACAGTGTATACCTGGATTCTTCATCTTTCGTCCCCACACTACCATTGCAGTCGCCCAAAATAATAATAGTACCAAAGTATTATCCCAAAACCTATCCTTATTTTTCTTGGTATCATTGGCCCCTGGATCTTATAGAGTAATAAGATTATATTCTTCCTTCTCAATACCGAGTACAATGTACATCACTCTATCAGATATAAATTTCCCCTTTTTGACATGTTTTATAAGTTTATTCTTAACAAGGTAGCCAACCCCCGAACCTCCATGTATTTTGCAATCAACCCCACTGTACCACATTCATGCACCACTCGGCAACACCACTCCCTTTCCTTTAGCCTTTGTTTCAGTGACAGATAATACATGCAAATCTGCCCCTTGCAAATTCATTCATTAATTAACTCTATTTCTTTATTCTTAATTCCCCTCACTTACCAAGTACCAAACTTTAAATATTCTATGCTATGCCTCTTACCTTCCCTTTTTATTTCCATATTCGCATATTTGTTTCCACATCCATAACCCCGTCTAGGAACATTTACATTTTCGACGTATGTATTTTTTCTGTCCAACGTCGGATCCTCGGTTTTTTGGACCTCTATGTGATGTTGATGCTTTCTTATTTATTGTCAGTTTGTGTTCCTCATTGCTCCAATTCCACACTTCACCCTCTACGATTAATTTTCTATAAGCAACCTTGATATGCTTACCCTTCTGTCATATTTCCTTCGCTTCCCTACTAATCACCACTTGGGTTTTTTCTATACGTTTTTACCATATCAATCTAGATTGAAACAGCTGTTTTCAAAAATGTTCTTATTTTTGACTTCTTCTTCATCACCTTGATCTTTTCTTCTAAATTCTTCATCTCAATAACACCTGTGACCTCTCCAATTTTACGCATATCCTTGACCTTAACCTCAATGCCCATATTTAGCTTTATAAAATTATTTATCTCTTCCCTTAATATGTTCTTATTAGAATCCACTTTCAACCCCGAGCTTACAAGATTATTTTTGATCATATCTCTTTCTAGATAATTCATTGTTGTATTCATTACATCTAGCTTTATCTTTTGTTCTGAATTTTCTTTTTTTAATGATTTAATCTTAGCTTCATATTTTCCTGGTCCGAATTTTAAATTCTGTATTTCCAGCATCATTATCTTCATTTCCTTCATATCCTTTATATCCACCTTCTGACCTCTGTCAGGTGTTCTAATCATTCTTCTGATTCTTTTGAACACTTTGTCATCTTCAATCTCGTCAAGCGACCCCCGTCATCGCTTTCCTTTATCTGTAGAATAACCATCATTTTTATTATGCGCCATTCCGATTTCAACTGCTATTTGTCCTTAAGTTCACCAATCGCTCTGCGCTCGCAGCAACTCTACTTCACCGCAAATGGTGAGCCTCCACTTACACAACCACAAGCAATTCCTTATTTCTTAGCTACACTAAGGCCAATGTTAAGGAAAATGTATATACTTTGCGTTGAGCAAATCACTTTAAGTTTCCTGTGTCGCGACGCACCAAAGTTAATTTTTCTCTCTACCACCCAAATTTCGAATTGGATGCAGGAGAAAAAGCAGATGATCTATCACACTCAACGGCGACGGTACCAATCAGTTGTTGCACTCTTACAACATTCATATCAGAACTACTCACTACAAGGTATTTTAAAACATATATTAAATAGCTAAATTAATATAATATTGTAGTACAAAATGTAAGTATATGTTTATTAACAATTAGTATAACTAAAGAATATATTTTTCCAAATATCGTGCAAATTAATTCGCTTTACACTTATATAGTATCTCTAATATATTTAAAGTCACAATGTTTATAAAACCTGTAAATAACGATCTTATGCTATGTTACATAATACATCAACTTAGTAAAATATGAATAAAGAAAGGATCGATTTATTTCATTTTCCAATCTATCCTTACCCCAATACATTGATATTAATGCTTTTAAGCCCTAAACTTCAAATTTCTTTCCAACAGATACCAGTACCACGCTACCAAATCAATCTAGCAATTTTTAATAAATATACAAAATTCAACTTTTATTAAATTCCTACAATCACCATATATTACTAATACATCTATCAGCTGATAGCAGAAAGACTTAGTTTTTTCAATTTGTTAAATTCTGAGGTAGTGAAATAAAGTAAAATTTAATTTCGAATCCCAAATAAATATTTTGGAAAAAGCATCGATTGATATAAAATATAATATCATATAATTAAATATCAACACCAAAAATTGAACCTGGCAAAATAATCTTGTTGCATTTTAATTTGTAACAAAAATAAAAAGTATACAAGATAGTGAAGTGAGGGGAGTGAAAGAAGCTGTTAAATGGAAGAATCGCATGGATAAGAAAAATAATGAAATAGAAGTACCGAGAGATACTCAAACCATAAAGATCACAGAATAAAAATAAAGCACTTAAGTCAGAAAACGAAGATCGTGGGGGCAATTCATGGAAAGAATTGAGGGAGATAGGTATAGAAACCAAAAGCTATTTTACAAAGCATTAAGTGAACAAATTATTGTGCATTTGTAAATATATTAAATCAGAGGAATTAGGACTATTACAGAAAGATAATGCCAAGATAAAAAGTATGTTTTGAGGATATACACACTATAGATAACAGTCCGTCAACTAAAGACTAAAGAGTCCTTCCCACACCAAAAAATTACGGAAAATATGGAATGAAAATGTGTTGATGGATAAACCAATTTATATAGTCAGAAGGTTTTATTCCCAGTTATATGAAGATCAGAGCCGGCCAGGGACATCAGTACCCACGGAAGAACAATACATAAGGCCAGATATCCCGGTGGAGGAAGTGACAAATGCTATAGAATTGATGAAGAACGGCAAGGCTCCAGAAAAGGATAGTGTAACTATCGAAATGCTAAAAGCTGGTGGTCGGACGTTACATAAAACACTGGCAAAATTATACTCAAAATGCCTCAAAGAACAAGAAGTACCTGACTTATGGAAAAATGCAGAAGTGATCCTTTTACACAAAAAAGGAGCACAGGAAGATTTAAAGAACTACCATCCAATAAGCCTCCTATCAGTGATGTACAAAGTTTTCACTAAGATAAGTTCTAAAAGAATATTAAAAAAACCGAATGACGCACAACCAAGAGAACAAGCAGGATTCAGAAGTGGATTCAGTACAATGGATCACATCCAGGTTGTACAGCAGGTCATAGAAAGGCACAACGAATACACCATGCCACTGTGCTTGGCTTTTATCGACTACGAAAAAGCATTTGATTCCATCTCAAAGCATGCGATAATGGATGCACTGCTTAGCCAAGGTGTAGATAGAGCCTATGTAAACCTATTAGAATCGATATATGATGGAGCTACAGCCAAAATTCACCTTGATGATCTTGAAGTGGGAATTAATATAGAACGAGGTGTACGGCAGGGTGACGCAATATCGCCTATTCTTTTCTCGGCTGGCCTTGAAGAAGTATTCCGTAAACTGGATTGGGAACAGGATGGTGTAAAGATCAATGGTGCAAACTTAAACCATCTTAGATTTGCAGATGATATTATTCTCATTTCACAAGACCCAGAGGAGCTGCAAAGACGCATACAAGAACTGCAAAGGGCTGGCGAACCATTTGGCTTGAAAATAAACCTGAAAAAGAGTCAGGTTATGTTCAATAACTTCGCTCAGGACAGAAGAATTTCACTTTTTGGAAGGGATTTGGAGATTGTGGACAGCTTTATATATCTTGGGCAGAAGATTTCAATGGAGGGAAATACCGCCCGGGAGGTGGAACGGCGTGTTAAATGTGGCTGGCAGGCATTTGGTAGGCTCAACATAGTGTTTAAGAGCAGACTCCCACTTTGCCTGAAAAGAAAAGTATTCGATCAGTGTGTTCTACCCGTTATGACATACGGAAGTGAAACCTGGACACTCACATCGCAATCAATTCAAAAACTTCGGGTGGCACAGAGGTTAATAGAAAGATGTATGCTTGGCATTACAAGACGAGACAGAAAGTCCTGCGCATGGATCAGGGAACAAACAAAAGTCTGTGACATCATTGGTAGAGTAAAACAATTGAAATGGAGATGGGCAGGCCATATAGCGAGGCGATGGGACGACAGATGGACCAAGGCAATCCTGGAGTGGATACCGCTTGATCGCAAACGTCCGCGAAGAAGACCGAAAGCACGATGGATTGATGACATCGTTAAGTATATTGGACCCGAGTGGCAGAGGAAAGCCCAGGACCGTGAAGGTTGGAAGCATGCTGAAGAGGCCTTCATCCTGCAGTGGATCGATACGGGCAGATGATGATGATGATGATGAGTTATTGCAAGTTTTATGCGGTATTTTCCTACTTTCCTTTCCAACTCTTCCATACTGTACACTTTTTTCATTATTCCCTCGTCCGGCATTCTCACGAAGTGCTCAAACCGAGAAAAACATTTAGTTTTTCTCGTTTACTTCCTATATCGGGAATTGGGTATAAGATACCCAATTTATCTCTTATCTCGGTATTTCTCAGTCTACATCTGCTTGTCACACGCTAAATTGTCTTCAATAGTCCCACTTCAAGCAGCTGTAGCTTTGCTTTTTGTTTTTCAGTCATCATCCATGATTAACTACAGTAAGTTACTTAACATTATTCTCGAATTAAAAACTTTAACTTTAATTCCCTTAAAAATTTGCCTGCTCCAGAAAAAAGGTTTGTACGTTACATACGCTCGAGTCGTATTATCTATTATGTTTATTAGATCGCATTCCCCATTCTACATTCCCTTCTGCTCCAAGATTACTCAAGATTTTTAAATATATGAATCTGTTTTATTTTTTTATTGTCCAATTTGATATTCAAATTTCCCAAGCATTTTAAAATCATTATCACCATCTTATACATGTCACTGCCATTATTTATTTCAACCTATGGATTAGAGCAGAAAAAAAAGAGAAATATCTGGAAAACTTCAGATTGAAAATAAATAAAAAAAATAATCCGTTTGATGTCCAACTCCCACAACCATGGAAAGTGGTGAATATGAGAATTCCTCACAAATATGCATGGTGTTGTCGAAATTATACAACCTGGGTGGAACCTGATAAGCACATCAGTATCGCAACGGTATTACATAAACAGTCCTGACTTCATGTTAAAAGCGGTATTATGTTAGGAGCTGCTAAATCATTACATATCAATAAGTATAAAAAGCATACATATTAAAATGACTACGGTAAAATGAAGTAACCATAGTGGATCGGTCATCGCCCAGGATCGTTTACTACGCTTAGAGCACCATTAGTCTAAGCGAAATAGATTAACAAGTAACATTCTTCCCCTGTGGGTTCTAAAAACTGTGGCAGAGTCTTAGGGGAATGAACTATCATGATACTCGTACAATCAACCCAAGCAATACCAGATGTAACCCAAGCAAAAACCAAATATCTGCATATCTTTTAGTAGGATGAAATCAAAAAGGATTATCATAAGGACACACTTCAAAGTACTCATATTGGAACTAGCATGGCATTTTTTAGATTACATATACAATAATTTATAGGGTACTTCCCAGAATACCTATTGTCACCAATAAATTACTTTCTCAGACAGAAATCAATTAAATAATATATCAAGTTTAAGAAACTGTGAGGAATACGCTAGACAATTATAAGCACACACACCTAGCAAAACATATATTAAAACGAGAAAAAATAGTAATGATTATTATTATAGATATAAAAATGAAGTGAAGTTTTTAGGGTTAGAGCCGCATCAGGAACTGAGAAGGCTATTTAACCCAATAATGTGAGTTTCGAGCCACCGTCATCGGTTACTGGAAACTCCAGTCAGCATCCCCCTCGAGCTATCAACCATTGGTTTTGTGTTTAGCTATAAGTATCACGAGAAGCCTACCGATTAGCGAGTGACTAACGTAGTAACCTTTCAAAAGGCATTTTTTCATTCCTTTTCAGAAGGGATATCTCAATCTCACTGTATGCCACATGACGATCTTGCTTTATCAGTTCGGGCACATTATAGATGTTTTCTGGTACAACAACCGATTTTGATTGAATTCACTAAACAGTGATATAAAGTGGTTTTAGATGATGCTTCATCACCAAAAGTCGAAGTGAGTTGATCGATACACTGTTGTTGAGATAATCCGCATCGAAATTTGTTGAATTGAAAAAACTTTGGAAGTCACTAAACAACACAAATGACGTCCGTATGACAAAATCTTCTGAGTACGTATGCAGTGAAAAATGTTAATCTTTACGATGTCAGATGGCGCCTAGTAACACCATTGTTGCCAATTATACATAAATGCCGTATACGTAAATAGCAACCCTCGTATATTTTAAAACACTTTTTGCACTTTGTAAAAGAAAAAAACGATACACTAAACTAAAAAAGGATAATATAGAACCACTAATTTAGAGGAGGGCTTTGACATGAAATTAATAAAAATAAATACAGGAATGAACAGTGCATCACCCAGTAGGACCAAAATGGAAAACTGATCGCCACAGTAATGGTCTCATAAGCTTGAGTTTAATAAAGATTCAGCATCGAACAAGAAAGCAGAGAAAAGACCGCAGTCCCTATGTTATACGATATAAATAAAAGTCAATCAATTATAAAATTCAAAATCGGGGTAGTTGGGGTAGTTGGGGTAGTTCTGAGAGGGCGCTTACGACCTACTTTGTGAGGAAATATTTTTCGCTCATATTTTTTTATCCTATAAAGCTAAGAATATTTTTGACTTTAAAATAGAGAAGAGTCATAATTTCCACGTTAAAAATGAACCCTTGGTCTATATCAATATCTCACACTATTTGTGAAATATTCATGTTCGACTATTCCATTGCACATCTTGTCGATGACTGAAAAATATGCAATTCACAAAGTGTGCCTTAAATGTTGTGTTCAAATTATTACGTCTCGATGACAACTGTCATTCTTGTTTATCTCTCCTATTAAACGTAGGTGGAAACAAGTTTCTCTAATCTTGAGTTAGTAGTAGTAGTAGTTAGTAAATCAGTTTCCTAACCATGATTTAAAGGATATGCTCTGCGTTTATGCGCAAGCAAATTATAATAGTCGCTCTACAGTTAGAAGATATAAAAAGCTCTACCCAAACAGAATCATCCCAGATCGACAAATATTTCAAAAAAATTTCAATCAGTTAGGCGAAACAGGTTCGTTTTATTACAACAATCCTGGTAGACGACCGAAACGTATAAAGGTAGAACAAGAAGAGGATATTTTGGTTAGTATCGTGAAAAATCCTAAACTAAGCACTAGATGTTTGGAGGTATCTACAGGAATTAACAAATCTACCGTTTCAAGAGTTTCCCATAAAGAAAAATTGTTTCCCTACCATTTTTCGTCTGTTCAAAATGTATTCCCACAAGATTTGCCAGCTAGATCAGAATTTTGTCAAAA
Source organism: Cosmopolites sordidus (assembly GCA_031761425.1). Lineage (NCBI taxonomy): Eukaryota > Metazoa > Arthropoda > Insecta > Coleoptera > Curculionidae > Cosmopolites > Cosmopolites sordidus. The sequence continues at coordinate 44,535 of JARFXV010000402.1, read as the reverse complement.
TCTACTACTTAAAACAAACGAAGAACTCATGTTTCTGAAAAAGATATTGTTTACTGACGAGACAATTTTACGAGACGCAGAATTTTTAACTGGCGAAATAATCACTATTACACCATAGAAAATCCACACCTACCAAGAGAGCGACATTTTCAGCACGAATTTTCAATTTACATTTGGTGCAGCATTATCGACAATTTTTTAATCGGGTCATTTGAGTTTATGCAAATATTGAATGGAGATCAATATGTACAGTTTTTAGAACATGATTTATTGGATATTTTGGGTGGTATACCTCTAAACTTAAGACAAGATATGTGGTTCATGCAAGATGGAGCACCACCGCATTTTACTGGTGCAGTACGAAATCATTTGAAATAACGTTTTCCACATCGATGGATTGGGTGCAGTGGTGAGTTTCCTTGGCCACCTCGTAACTCAGACACTAATCCAGACTTTTATTTATGGGGTCATATGATATATCTTTAGTTTACCACGATGACATTAATACACGAGACAATTTTTTACAAAAAAAATCAACAAGTGGACAATGTTATTGGAAATGAAAACAATTTTTTCTTTAATGAGAGACGTCACTTAATAAAGAGCCTGCGAAAGTGTATTGAGGTAAACGGTGGACACTTTCAACACCTATTGAAGTAAATTTCAAAAAATTGTTATTTTAAATAAAGTCCGTTGTATTTTTAACATCTTAATGTTTTCTTTCCTCATATTCAAGGCACGCGTGAATTGTAGATTTTTCAGCTATCGACAAGATGTGCAATGGAATATGCGAACACGAATATCTCGCAAACGGCGTAAAATATCGATATTAACCAAGGGTGCTTTTTTTAAGTGAGAATTATAACTCTTTTGTATTTTGAAGTGAAAATATTCTTAGCTTTATAGGGTAAAAAAATATGAGCCAGTTAATTCCTCACAAAATAGGTAGCAAGCGCCCTCTAGAAACTAGGCTCAGACTACCAAATTCACATTTGCCACCTTTGAAAATCTATATAGACCCGATTTTAAACCTGATATCTTCAACCGATTTTAAATAATCTCAATTTTTTTAAGATTTAGTTTTGACATTCAACACCCCGTATCTTTTTAATAACTAACATTTGCCAACACATTTATTAACTAAATCCCCTTATTTTGATCTCTACTATCACCAGTTGCTCTATGGCGGATAAGTTATGGGACACCCTGAACACTTGTTACACAAAAATTGTCATATCGACCAAAAAGCAGTTAAAGATGCCTATTCATTAACTAATTATTCATTAATTTTTCAAAAATATTAAGATAGAATACGGTATAAATAAATGTAACAGTTTACATATTAATCGTTGACATGGGGAAGATAAAGGTTCCGAGCTCGAGAAGGTGAAATAATAGAAATCGTGATTATAAAAATATCAAAAAAATATTAAAACGACATTGAAAATATCATTTATAGGTAGAACTGAAGATCTCACAATAACATTTCTAAACAGTAAAACCTATAAATTCATACAGCATAACAATACCGACCCTATTTGGAGTAATCAAATTAATTGAGAGTGAATTGGGAAAGCTTCAAAGAAAGCTGCGTACAATATTAACAAAACGTCTAAAATATTATTTTAAATCAATTCAAATTTTAATTAAATAATTTAAAAAAGAATTGAAAGAAATCAAAATATCACCGAAAGCAAAAAGTAAACCAACAAAAAATATTAAACATGGCTAATGTTTAGATATTTATTTCCGAAGTCAGAGAATTTCACGGTTGCATCCAAGATCAGGTGATTGTAACGCTAAATTTTCCCATATACAAAATGTTCCGTATCATTATAACTAAATTCTGAGAGCATAAATAGACTTAATTCTAAGACTAAATTCACAATAGCTATAGGGAGATTTTTATTTATTCGAAAGTTACAGACCTATAAAATTATAAACAGTAAATAATCAGAGTTAAATTCGTAAACCAAATAAAAAATAATCTCATTTCACGAATTTTAATGTTTTAAAATGCCCTCTTTTCTAAACATAAGCGTGTGCTCGTAAGCCTGTAGATGAACTGTAGATGATCAAAATCACCGAAAAAGACTGCTAGCAGAGAAACTAAATTATTTTCAATATAATCAACTAGCTATATTTGAAAGTATATTTAGGATAGGTTATATTGGGACAGTTGCATTATTACGCATTATTAACCCCTCCTAATAGATATAGACATTTCAAATAATCAATATGTACAAATAACGTGTTTTTCAAAAGTTTGAGTAAACACGTAACACAAAAGTAAACACGTGAGTTGTAGTATTGTAGTGTGTCAGTACCTACTGAGCTAAAAGAACAACGAAAACAGAACGAGGTTATTACTATATCAATCGTAGTTTCAATAACCTGGTTACTACTGAAAATATAACACGATGCACTGGATGTTATAAGAAATATTAAAAATAAAAATAACTTTTTTAAGAGGAATAGCTAATTTATGAAGATGGATCATCCATAGAGGAGTTAACAAAATACGAGGAAAATATATTGAATTTTAAAGCATGTCATACTAGTGAAGCAACCTGGTTAAAGCAGAACAAAACTATAAATACGCCATAAATGTAACAACGTAGCTTAAAACTAGCCAGTTTTGACGGTGTGCTCAAACTGCTTTCAATTGTGTAACGTTTCAATTCAAAAACAAACACTGTTTCCATAGTCGTGTTGTAGTATTGCAAAAGTTTCCTTCGCATTAGACCCAAGTCTGAAACAAAATTTGATAGTGCACTATTGAAATTTATTGAATTTTTACTGAATGGAAATTTTTGTGACCCTTTCCAGGATGCCCTAAAAAATCCAGTTCATATAAAGAATTGCTACCGACCACCAATTGACTCAAGAGAGTTCAAGCTCGTACTGAAGACCCCTCAAATGTTTGTCTGCCTCCTTTTTAAAGAGAAAGCCAAGTATTGCTAATTATTGATTGATTTGTCAGGTACTTTGTGATAGTTCATTTTTTAAATCGAATAAAATAATTTTATATTTTGTTATCTATCACTTTTATTTTTAAATTTGTGTGACTATAGTTTCGTAAAACGATTTTACATTCTCAAACACTACTTTAAAACTATACCAAGTATTGCTATGTCACCAGTCTCATGAGTTAATTTACGCACCTTGAATATTACGCACCTCGTGTGATTGAGACAGACGTGTGCCAACAATTTATTGAAGATAGCCCGATAAAGAGCAATTCTATCAGTGGTCAATCAAACCATCAGTGGTTTGGTGGATTCCACGGAAAAGTCCTGTGATAGGTTCTCTGTTAATCTATATTTTTGTCGGGTGTGCCCAACTACCCTCCATTTAGTTCCAAGACATATTTGACCGACAAAGATGGCTCGCAGCGGTTACGAATGGCGGGCTCGCTAAGATTAAGTAGATGGGCGTATGATAATTTGCAGTGAACAATCCTTAGGCGGTGCCAAATTACCGACTCGATTCTATTATCAATATGTGGGAGTTTGTTAGTAATACATTTTTTTCCAGAGGCCACATTTTGTTATTGTTGCTGCCCTGTAGATTCCATTCCTTTTGCATTTTGTTTCACATTAAATTTATGACTATTTGATGGAATTCTTTAGGCTGGAAGATACAGGAGATGTTGGTGCCTCTGGTGGCAGCTTGAAAGGCGAGTTGGTCTGCTTTTTCATTTTCAACTATTGCGACATAACTGGCACCCACATGAAGATCACTGATAGTCCTCTAGATTTTAAGTAATTAATTATAACTGAGTTATGGCATAGAAAGTAAGGGCCAAAGCTATGATCGCTCTAAATTTCCGAATAGTGACAGATCTGTCTCTATTCGATACATAATTTTCCATGAGGCCTTGTATTTAGTAACTGCGTACTATATTCCAAAAGTCAAAGAATGAGGATGTATAGTTCATGGTACCAATAATTTTGTGACAGAATTATCTTTTAATTTGAAGGGCTATTCGTTTTGCTTTTGCTTAACATTTTTTGAGGATGAAGTGAGGTGGAAGAGGATGAAGTGCTCCGAACACGAATGTCTTTTGACACGATTAAGAGCATCTGCTCTTAATCGTGGGCAGCAATCGAGAGAAAATCTTTTCTCTCGATTGCTGCCTCAGTCGTCGTTCCACCATAAAACTGGAGAATGATAGGGATAAGTGGACGTCAGTCTTTCTCGATTGAATTAGATGATGCATGTTTTCTTTGCAGTCTCGATGAATGACAATTGAAGGTTGTATTATACTTTGTATAGAGTATGATAGAGGACAATTAGCCTTTGCTACGACTAGGATTGATTTTGGGGGGTTTCTTAGGAAACAGTCTGTCGCAAATATCCGGATTAGAAGATGATCACTTCAATGCAGATCATCAATGACATTCCATTGCACGCAAGAATTGCATCCTGTAACGCTATCATAGAATTTGCGGAGAAGTAGACGCTGCAAGTTATGTCTGACCTATCAGACACATTCTACGGAATGTGTCGATGAATATGACTACTCCTCCTGAGGCACGAATTGTATTCATCCTGTGTTTTTTATGACTTTATAGTACCTAAATTACTATGTCATCAGGCTTAAGATTCAGGAAGTTTTATGCAGCATGATGCATACTGGTTTGTATCAATTTATTATTAATTTTATTTCCGGCCTTTAGAAGTCCATTACCCTACATATGTTGTATACCCAAATGGAGATGAAAGTAGATAATTAATGAATGCATGTAAAAGAAATTCATCTATAATCAAACTTCTAAATGTTAAGTGAGTCATGTCAACGTGAATAACTCTAAAATCCAGTTTTGAAGGGGTAGTGGCAAATTATCAACTGACAATATCTTTATCTGAAGTAGTATTTTCAAAGGAGACCCACTCAGTCATCTTTATTTCTGCATCGTATTTCAAAAATCGAGCAAATATGGTTTCATTTAAAAAACAATAAGGTGGCAATTATGTACTTAAACCTTTTAAAACTATTTATCTGATCAAAGAGTCACATCCAACAAATGTTAAGAATGGTAGAAGAATTTTCTGGTGGTGTCAGAATTGGAGAAGTGTCGCAGAATTAATGTCTCATGTAGACACATTCAACTACCTAAAAAACAGATGCGGGAACTCACTTCTAAATACTTAATTCAAGAGAGAAAAACAAGTACTGAGATTAAATATCAACAGCAGAATCATTATTTGTATACAAAGCTGTAGGAAGATGGAAAAATAAAAGCTGCATCATATGCTCCGAATACTGTTCTCAATCGAACAAATGCGCCATCCTCTAAGTACGGTAGAAATTATTATAACAGCTTGCAAACAATAACAGTTTATTTGGAAAGCTCACCGAAAAAATATATTTCGCACTATAAGAAACGAGTAAGAACAATGGGATTTGAAGTAGACTGAAAAGCATTCTATCATCATTGAAAATAATTACAACGAATCGGATAAAAAATATCAAAGCATTCATTTTATTATTCACATTCAGTACAATTTGTGCTAACATATCAGCAACGTTAAGTATCCATACACGATGTCCACTCCGACATAGTGGAATACAGCAGAATTAAACAAATAATTATAAAAATGTTATTTTATAATAGCAATATGATATATTTATCCTTCATTGACAGAATGAAGTCCGACAGAAATAAACAAAATAATACTAGCAAAGATAAAATACAAAGAACAACCAATAGAAATAGCATATAAACCAGTAAAAAAGTAACAATCAGACTGAGTTAGATGCCTAATAACTTAGTCAACTCTCTACATCAAACAAAAACAGATTTAATGCATTAGCAGATAAGGATATTGAAGAAGCAAATAGTGTTTAAGAGAAGAAAGGACTCCAAAAGCACCTCAAATATAACATGAGTTAAAAAGTCCAACTGCTCCAAAAACCTACCAATAATAGCACAGGTAAAAATTCTGTTTTCAAAGTGCTTAATGGCCACCAAGAAAAAAATCAGATGTAAAACCACCGAAAAGTACACTATAATAATAAAGAGGTAAAGCTACGGTTTTCTAAGAAATCGGTGCAGTTATCTGGCGGCCCTGATACGTCCTGATGCGATGGGAATAAGAAAATGGTCATAAGAACGGTGACCAGAGATGTGAACTTAAAAAAACACTGAGCATATTGCGGTAGAGAATGGACGATATAGACATAGCATTATTAATAATTTGCTCTTCACATTATACAAAGCATTATTATTTCTTACAAAATCAATATCATCATCTTCGCTGGTCCAAATCACGTTTGCAGCCATTTTTTATTTTAAAATGGTCACCACTATACGGGAAAAAAACGTTCCACGGCTGTTTGTCACCGCTATGACGGCCGTCATATAAATGGCGACACCGCGATTTGACGTGAACCAACGCTTCCTAGGAAATCAACGCCATCTGGTTTACATAGGCAACGTTTTATTGACGTCATCGAGTGCTACATGACGGACGCTAAATAACGGCAACGAATTTTTTTGGAAACCGTAGCTTTAGCCGAGGAAAATATCAAATTTCACACATTGTTACGATAAAAAAAAGTTGAATTATTCGGGCGAAACTATATTTTTAGAGATAGTTGTACGGTCCTGGTATTTACATTTTTATTTCAGAAATCTTTAGCTATACCCACCTCTGTATGTACCTACAAGGGATAAAGAGCAGCTGGACGGTCTCTTTAGTCATCTCATTAGCTACTTTTGCCTCATTTCATGAGATAATTACCCGTTTACTTTACTTTTTATGTTGATGTAAAACTTGGTGAGAAAAGTATAGACATCTATCAAATAATCAAACATCTATCAATTTCTATCGAACCTCCCAGATCACAGGTATGTAAAAAAAAATTAAAGAAAATACCACAAAATATTACAAAATACCAAAGATATCGATACACTTAGAACTGCACTAATCATAGTTTAGTTCGATTCAACTGCGCAGGAAATCAGGTCACTAATATATATCTAAGAAAAGAAAAATCCGACAATGTCAAATATATTATTTGTGATGACAATCATCCCGCAAATCATAAAGGGTGTGTTGTCTACCACGAATTGCTGAAAATAATTTTCCCACCTATTAGAAATAACAAATAACATTCTAACAATTGAATATTTTACTGGTGAATCCTAAGCTGATAATCTAAAACCTGATAATCTGCAGTAACAGAAAAAATATAATGACATGCAGGAGCTGAAATCTATGGTAAAAGGACTCAAAGGGCAGATAAGCACAATGTTAAATATTACTACAACTCCACTCTAAAATTGCTTAAATGGTTATACAACATACAATATTTTTTATGGAACGACTATGGACTTGCACAACATGCCGAAGAAGTCAGGAATTTTATAAAACTGAATAACGCCGATATGACACTAATTTCAGAAATCCATTTCACCACAAATATCTGAATACTTTATATACGATTCACAACATGCTGATAGTAACGGATATTATGGAACAGCATTAATCATTAAAATTCGCATTAAACATCACCTCCACGAATATAATATATTCAAACATATATAGACCACTAGTGGCACTATAAATGATTGGATTTGTCCTCGAACAATAGCGGCAGTATATTCAATTAAAGCTAAAGTCTTTCGACAAATGTATGCAATCCTACACATTATAATACCAAACATCACCACTTAGACTTGATATTAATCACACCAAGAGGAAGAACGCTAGCGAAAAACATTCAAAACGACCACTTACTATATGTTTCTATGCGAGAGACAATGCATTGGCCTGATAGAAAAAGTTTCAAATCTTATAGACTTTTGAGTTATAAAAGGTATACCTGCAAACTGTATACAAATATATACATGCTTCGATCTATCTTAATTAATTAAATTATTTATCGGTTATAACGGTGATGACAAGTGAAACAATCCCTGAGAAAACTGCAGCAATCCTCTGTTCAAAAAGGACAAAGGGGAAATAGTTTAAATGTTATTTATATTAAGGAAACTCTAAATTTAGAAATACCTTTAAAAATTGCCAAAGACTTTGAAGACGGTGTCGAATGGTTACTAGAAGTTATTCAACAGGCAGCGTAGAAATCTACCCCATATATAGAGGTGACTACACGTAGAGGCAAATGCGCATCACTGATTAAATTTAAAATCACAGAGAAAGTAAAGCTAAGAAAACAATGGTATAAAACCACAATTCTGCGTGATTAACTAGAACCTAATAACTTCAACTCCAATAAATGAACTGAGTATCAGGAAATTTTTGGCTATTATCTTGTAATAGGAAAAATACTTAAAGAATTTTTTGGTGTTGGAATAAAATATATAAAACAAGGCTTCAGTGGCATCTTAACTATTACACATTTTCGTAGTCCATGGAACTTTGTAGTGCTTATTGCTATCCGAAGTCCGAAGACAGCTAAGCCACGAGAAGAAACAGAGACCTATCCTTTCCAAACTTTTTATCAAAAATGTTGAGCCAGTTTAGGGGTAAAAGTTTTAGGGGTAAAACAAACTGTATCGAACCACCAATAAGGATTTAAACAGCAAGATGCCACTGTTGAACCTGCTGTTGTGACTTAATCTTGAAATCGTACCGGAAAGCAGAAAATTCATGGTTTAATACCAATAAGAATATACAGCACTGTGTCCTACCAAAGATGGTGTACCTCAAGGTTACTAGGACTATTGCTGTACCTACATAGTCCGCTGACCTACTTACTACAGCAAATTGTATGAAAAACAATTGGGATTTTATGGCCGCAATTGTCTGAGTTTTAAAGGCATTAACAGTTTCTGGTGTATCAGCATAAAAAGATTTAGCATATCCCCAAGAAAAATAATCTAAGGCATTAAATTATATGACCTTGGTGCCGATTAACAGGTTGTTCTACGAAATCATTTTCTCAACGAATTATTCCCTAAATAAATCTATTGTTGCTTTGACATGTGGAATGGTCCTATTGAAACTGCATCTCCAGAGCAGTGCCATTCAAATTGGGAATTAAATAATCATTGATCATCGCTCTGTGACGAACGGTCTCCAAGCCTTCCAGCTTGAGTTTAACTAAATACTATCCAATTATGCCACCGGTGTACAATCGGGCACTTTTGCCTTTTCTGTCTTTTTCTGGATACAACGGTAACTGTTGGATCATTTATGCTTTATTTTCACTCTAAATGCGGCGATATACTTTATTAACATACTCATTTAGCCAAAAATGAGCTTAGTCGCTGAACAAAATTTTGCGGTTAAGTCCTGGGTTAAGTTGCAAATGATTTGAAATCCATTCACCGATCGTAGGATATGTCCCAAACCATGGTTTTGCTGCTTGAGTTCTTGGACAAACTGGATTTTGTAAGGTACCAGATGAATATCTTTACACAAAATTTTCCACGTAGTCGAATATCAAAGCCCAACTTCCTGCGAACGCCGACGAATAAATAAATTTGGATCTTTATTAACACTGCTAGCAACTACCGCTATATTTTCTCCGAAACGCACAGTTTTTTTGTCTTATTTTTATTTTAATATCAAACAGGGTGAAATGCGTTCGAAATTTGTCAGTAATTCGGCGAATATGTATTCGCCGGGCGATTAAGTGCACCATAAAATTCACGAAGTGTTTTATAAGTTTGGCGAACAGTACACTGATTTTGAAAATAAATTTCGTCAATATGCAAGCATTGCTCTAATGTTAAACGTTGCATAATGATTTGTCAGACTATACTAACAATTTTAACACTAGAGGCGCGCAAACTCACAGTTCGTTTGACAGCGATCGCTATCGGAAGTTCGGACATACTAAAAAAATCACCCATTATATGGTCGTAACCTTCGTCATTCATTTACTTGTTTTCGAACGTTCACCTCGAACCCGACTTATAAAGACTTAAGGTCAGAAACTGGTCTCAGGAGACACTTGCTGACGTTTGATGGCGATTCAAACAATGGGCAGGAATTCTCTCGTTCAAATATATCTGAATTATTACTGACTGAACAATCTTGTAAGATTCAACGTTCCAAAATTTTTACAAAAAATTGATAAAATCCCCTGATAATGTTTGCCCTCATTTGGCAAAGGAAAAGTGTTATTTCATCACGCCAATGTAATGCATCTGGTCAATTTTGACCTTAAATTCATGCCGCATCCACCTTTTTCTCTCGATTCCGATCTCATTTTCTTTTCAGAGATGAAGAAATTCCTACAGAAAACTATTTTGCAGAGTTTGAAATTCGTATTTTTTTGAAAGACATAAAAAAGTTGGAAAATCGGTGGGCGATGGTCAGGCAGAAATCAAAGGTCTGACTGACTTTTGACTTAACTCATTGGCCCATAATCAGGTACAAACTAAATATTAAATATTTATTTTGCCTATATATAACACCTCCGACTTATATTTTGTTACATGTATATACCGTTTCGACTTATATTTTGATATATCAATAACTAGAATTTATAAGAAATTCAGGATAATGAAGGAAGTACGTATGTAATCATTTTCTGAACCCATTTTGATATATTGAAATATTTACTGAGAAACGATTACTAAGAAAATATATTGATCACCATCAGTTATTGTCACTCAACTATTAAAAGCATTTCAATGTATAGTTATCAATAATATATTTAAATACGCTATTTTCATGTATGATATAGAAACACAAAAAGTTAAAAACAATTTATGTAGCTTGTTTCTGAGTATATTTTAAAGTGGTTATAATATCAATGTTAAGCATCAAAGTTGTTAACCAAGAGCACAAGTTCAGTTCAAACGTTTAATATTAATTTAAAAATAAAACAAACCTTTTAAAGCAAAACTAAAGCAAAAGGCTGGTCATAGTTAATGCAGTTTGAAATACCACATTAATTTTTAATTACATCAATTAAAAACTGGATGATTTTTGATAGTCATAGAAGTACAATAAGTCATATATATTTATTTAGTAAGCTAAAAACTAGACTTAAAAATATATAATTAATTTTAAAGGTATTACCGTAAGACCTCATCGATCAATGCAAAAAAGCTGAAAATGGAACGGGAATGTTAAGCATATAACCGCATAATAAAATGAAGCAAGGTGTTACGAAACATAGCATTGCTATTGTCTTGTTAATAGAATTAGTTTCTTCTCACATTAATATTCTAAAATTTGAGAATCAATTTGAAGAGTATTTTTCAAGATTATTATTTTCAGACAATTATCGACATTATGCTATGGTAAATATTAATTTTACAAGTGAAAATGAAACCATTGATAGATGGTTTCCAAAACAATATTTCACAGCCACACTTGAAATTTATAAAGATCCTTTTGGATTATTAAACAAAACATTCGATTTTTCTCATGTTTTTATCTTTCTCAATAGCCTTGAAGAAATAATGGAAATAACTGAAAAATTTTTAAAAGGACCAAAACGGGAATATGATATTAATTTTCACTTCTTAATTAAACAAGTGTATACGATTGATATGAATAATTTGATGTCTCTAATGCAGTTGTTTTGGAAAACTCAGCAAATTTTAGACTTTGTAATAATAATGCAAAATGATCATGAATATTTAGAAATAATTTCATATCAACCTTTCGAAAAAAAATTGCTTAATTATACCGGATGCAAAACTTTAACTGAAAAACTTATTTTCCCAAAAAAAGTTAAGAACTTAAACGGGTACGTGATCAAAACCAAAATGTTTAATGTGGACGACACACTCCTTATAAAAGAAAATGGTGATTGCACTGGCGTAGATTGTGAAAATATGAAATATTTCTTTAAGTACCTTAACGCCTCCTGTGAACTAATCCCTTTCGAAAAAAACATTTCTTATGATAATTATTACCTTATTGCAAGGAATGATATAATATCTGGTAAAGCAGATATATTTTTTAATTCTGTTGTGGTTTTTCCACGGAGTTTTTATGATGCATCATCTTCATTTCGCCAAGTCCAAATGGAAATTCTATTACCACGAGCGGAAATGATACCCTTTTCTGCTAACCTATATCACGTATATAATCCTGATATTTGGATTTGCTGGTGCGTTCTTAAAATTTTATTTTCATTTTTCTTGACGATTCTTGCACAACATTTCCTATCACAAACTTACGGCTTTAAAATAATTTTGGTCTTCTACTCAATCTATTCTATAATATTCACAAATTCTTTTCAAGGTTCTATAATTACTGCACTAACCACGCAAAAATATATGAAGAATATTGATACGATAGAAGAACTGATGAAAAGTAGCATGCATGTATATGCTGAAAGTTCTTGGTTTCATTCTGTTAACGAAAACTATAGAAAAATGTTTATTCAAATGCCTTATCTTAAACAAGAAGCTCGTTTAATCAACCTCAATCCCGGTGGTGCTCATATGCTGCCAAAATATTGGGTAGATTTATTTTTAAGAAATAAAACAGCAGATGGTACAGCTTATTCAGAAATTTATCACATTCTCAAGGAACGTATTCTCGGCATCCATGCATTGACGTTTATTGTAAAAAATAGATCGCCTTATAGAAAAATACTTAGAGAATTAGGTGTTAGAAGGCTTGATTTTGGATTAGATTTGAATTTTGGCAAAAGAAAACCAGTCTTTCAAAAAACGAATAAACCTATTGTATTAACATTATCCCATTTTAAAGGAGTTCTTTCACTCTTGGCTTTGGGCAATGGTTTTGCTCTTATAACATTGATACTAGAACTAGTTACTGTAAAATACTTTAACATACATATTAAATTATTAAATTAATTTCCGAAGAAATAATTAATGACTGCCAATATTAAAAACCGTAATAGAACATGTAAGTTTATATGTCTTTTGTAGCAATTATAGTAAAATTTTTCTAAATAACTTTTTACTATAATTAATATTGACATTATATTTATAATTTTATTGTAATATATTAAGGTAAAGAATTCTATATAGCCTGTAAATAAAAATTTTACGTTTTGTTACTTGGTACATATGCTATATGTGCCACCAGAATATTTATATGCAGCTTAATAAATTATTGATAAAAAAGGTTAATTTATTTCATGTTCCATATTCAAAGGTGCTATTTTTTTTATTCTGAATACTTTAACTAAAAGTCATGAACTAGATCTTCACACTCACATTAACGCCTCTTAAAGCGTAAGCTGGAGACAAATATAAAGCAGATGCCTGTGACATGCTAACAAACCCAAGTAGTAATTATTAATAAAATGTGCAATATACACCTTGTGCAATACACCACTAGTTTACCACTAGTTTACAATATTAGTTATATACCACTAGTACTAGTTATATACCACTAGTTTACAAATTTTATTTTTTTATATACCCGGAAGAAATGTATATAAATATGTTAGCCTAGCTTCCTTAAACCTAAAAGTGTTAGCAGAAATATTCACGAGTTATATATAGAATAATACCTTATCGTGGAATTTGAAATACTGATAATGCATATTTAGTTAAATACCATTGTATTTCAGTAAACCGATAAAATTTTTGTGCATTCCTCGCAATCCAAACAGGACTTAAATACAGAGGACCACGAGACATAATCAGAATTCAACTATTAGCTATCACGCGAAAGTCAGTTGCTAGTGTTCGAGTCCAGTGTATCAGTGCCTCCGAGAGTCGAGTCTCCGTTACCCATTACAAAGACAAGTACGTTACGATTCAAGGCGTCCACTATTGTCAGTTGGCCATAACGATTGAAGACGTTTGAAGACTCAGGAAGACCACTCGAAGACTCAACAGAATTCCCCTTTCGTTGTTTTGTTAAAAGCTATTTTTATTTTGTAACAGTTAATTTTTCATCAAGTAGAATTTACTGTACATTTATAAATAAATTAGTTTTTAAAAACGGGACAACGAATTGTATTTATATAATTGGCGCAGTGCGGAAGGATATCCTCGAGAACGACTTCGTACGAATTGTATTTATATAATTGGCGTAGTCGTTCGGATCTCGGAAGTTTCAAGATTCATTGGTCAGAATCCAGAAGATTTCACCTGAAGAAAGAAGAAAGAATTTCATTGGTAGAATCTGTAGGATCTCACCTGAAGACGAAGTCTCAAACTTCAGTTTCAACTGTTCATCCGAGGATCAAGTTCAGTGGGCAAGTACTCTGAAAAGCTTCAAAACGTAAGTGTTGAGTATCTTTCCCTTACATTTTACATATTTTACAAATTTTACATATATTGCATATATTACTTATTTTATAAAATCATTTAAATATTGAATAATTGAAAAATTGATATAAAATTGATATAATACTGATATTGAAAATTGAATTAAACATTATATGGAAAATATAGATAGTGTTACAAATTTCGTAAAATCGCTAGAGAATATTGTTTTAGAGTCAAACAGAGAACTAGAAATTATTATAGAAACTAAAGAAAATGTAATAAATACATTCGATATGGCTACTATCAGTCAAGCTAAAGAAATTGCTTTTACGCTAAGACAATTCACAGGCAAATCAGAGCATTTGGAATCTTTCATAAATTCAGTCGATAAATTTTATAATCGTTACGGTTTAACCACGGACAATTGTTTATCTGAATTTGTTTTCACGTCAGTTTCTTCTAAATTGATTGATGATGCTGGAGATTTTTTTATGTGCAGACCTGATTTAGATACATGGCCTCAGAGCAGTGTTAAAAGACAAATTTGGCGATAACATCAACAGATATGTTTTACAACAGGAATTAACGTTTTTAACTAAATTTAAAAGTGAAAGTCTAACAGATTTTATAAATAGACTAAGAATATTAAAAAATGGAATAATAATTAAAATTAATTCAGAAGGTACGGATCAGAATACTAAAGATGCTTTTATTAAACAAACAGAAGACACGGCGATCACAGTTTTAATTTCTAATTGTAGTTCGGAGTTAACGACATTATTAATGCTACAGAAACCAAATAACTTAGACGATGCTAATTCTATTATTACAAATCATCAACTAATAGAGCAGCAGATCAAGTTACGTACACAGTTTACTCAACCAAAAAATTTCGTTGGAAGAAATTCAAATGATAATAATAATAATCATTTTCAAAAATATAGACATAATAATTATAATCATCGAAATTTTAATCAACATAATAATAATAATAATTTTTCAAATAAATTTCCAAGTCAACCAATTGATATTTAGCCAAGAGCACTTCCTCCAAGAAAATATTTTACTAATGAGCAAGTGTTTGGGAAGCCAAAGGATGCTTTTCCAAAGTATAGTAACAGAAAGTTAGATAGACCAGAACCAATGAGTGTTTCGAGCACATTAACAAATAAATCATTAAATCAAAACCAAAATTCAGGCAGATTTAAAAATAATTATAACAATGATCCAAAGTATACATTCCAAGAGTTAACTAATGTCGAGAATGACAACGACGAAGATGAAATACCCAGTAGTTTGGGACAATTCAATAATAACTATTACCAAAGAAGTCAAAATAATAATCTTCATAAAAATAAAAAATCTGCAATTAATCGAGATCAAAATTTTCTAGAAGATGCCTCAGACGAAGAAATATCATAGACTTAAATAACTCATCACCAAATTCTTTACCATATATCGAATTATTTGACCCATCTATGAAGTTGTTAATTGATACAGTATGTCATATGACAATGGTCAGACCTTACATAATAGAAAATTTATATCCAGAAGAAATTTACAAATCAAATACTTCAATATTAACTTGTACAGGAAAAAATGTAGCTCAATTTAAAGCTCACATTCCTTTATTAAAAGATATTTCAATTGACAGAGATTTTGAAGTAGTATTATATAATTTTCATGAATATTTTGATGGAATTTTAGGACTAAGAGATTAACAAATTTTGACTTTAAATATTGATTTAGTAAATAACGTTTTTTATAATGATGAGATCACTATACCATTATATTATCGAGAAGATTTTTCTACGCAGAAAGTTGAAATACCTGCAAAAACTTAGATATTAAAAGAAATTTTTATTGGACATGAAGATTGTGATATAATAATACCAGAATTAGAAGCAGCAAATGGCAATGTAACAATACGAAGTTCAATTTTACCTATTAGAAAGGGATATGTTAAGGATAATGTTAATACTTAATGAATACTTTTTGGACTCAGAAGCAGAAATATATATACCAGAACAATTTGAATGTCACTATTCAGAACAAATATTATGAAATAACCAAAATAAAATTAATTGACTATATAATAAATTTTATTTCGCTAAAATTAGAACTAATCATTTAAATTTTGAAGAAAAACAATTACTTAAAAAATTACTTATTAACTACAAAATTATATTATATAATCCTGAAGAAAATTTATCATTTACTAAAAAAGTAAAGCATAGTATTAGAACTAAAGATGAGATACCAGTACATTCGAAAACATATAGATATCACTTTCACGTTGAAAAATGAAATACAGAAACATATTTCGCAATTATTAGAAGATGGAATAATTAGATATTCGCAATCCCCTTGGTCATCACCTGTATGGCTAGTTCCGAAAAAATTAGATGCCAGTGGAAAAAGTAAATGGCGTATGCTTATTAGCCTACCGCAACGACTACCGCAAAGTTAATGAAAAGGCAATAGATGACAGGTATCCGTTACCAAATATATCAGAAATATAGTTGGGCAGAAGCAATTATTTTACGACTCTATTCAATATTCAATATTCAATAGAGAAAACAGCATTTACTATAGATCACGGACATTATGAATTTTTATAGAATGCCTTTTGGGTTAAAAAATGCACCAGCAACATTCCAGAGAGTCATGGATGATGTTTTAAAAGGATTACAGGGAAAAATTTGCTTACTATATATGGATGATATTATTATTTATGGATCATCACTACAGGAACATATTAAAAATTTAGAAAAGGTTTTTATAAGGTTAAGAGAAGCAGGTGTAAAAGTACAATTGGACAAGTCAGAATTTTTATGTAAAAGTGTCGAGTTTTTGGAACATATTGTTACACCTCAAGGAATTAAACCTAATCCAAAGAAAGTAGATGCAATTAAAAAAAAGAGATTAAATCGTATTTAGGATTGATTGGTTATTATCGAAAGTTTATAAATAATTTTGCTAAATTAACGAAACCACTTACGAATTGTCTAAGAATCAAAAGCTTATACACACAAAAGAATTTTTAGAAAGTTTTGAAACATGTAAACAAGTTTTAATGAATGAACCTATATTACAATACCCAGATTTCAATAAACAATTTATTTTAACTACGGATGCATCAAAATATGCAGTTGGAGCAAACTTGGAGTTGGAGCAAGAAAATCCAGGAAAAGATTTACCTATTGGATATGCTAGTAGAAGTTTAAATCCGGCAAAAATAAACTATAGTACGATAGAAAAAGAGCTTTTAGAAATTGTATGGGCGACAAAACATTTTAGACCTTACTTATATGGAACCAAGTTTAAAATATTCACGGATCACAACCCATTACAATGGTTATTTTCATTAAAGGAGCCAAATTCAAGATTAATGCGATGGAAACTAAAGCTTGAAGAGTTCGATTATGAAATAATTTATAAAAAAGGTAAAAATAATTTAAATGCCGATGCTTTATCGAGAATTCAAATACACCATGTAGAAACAGAAGAAATTTTATAATGCAGAAAATTATATTGAAGCAGAAGAAGATAATTTATCGTTATTAAGATGAAGAGTTACCACAGCTAAATAATGAAGATATTGAAAAACTATTAGAACCGAAAATAAAGATTTTACAAAATATTTAGATTAAACCTCCAGATAATTTTGATAATGCATCTGATGTAACAATACATTCGATTCGATATTCCTATTTCCTAGAAAATCATATTTTAAATATATAATTTATGTTGAAAAATGCTTAAATCAGTACCAGAACCAAATTATATTTAATATGGAAAATAAAACGAAAAAGCCAAAGGTTGTAAGAGAAAAAATATTCGAAAAGACAAGATTAACTATAACTATAAACTATAAAGGAATTAGTAAAGAAGAAATAGGGATGTTAATGAAAGATTATTTAATTCCAAAATATACCTATTGCATACACTTTAAAAATAAAAATACTGAACCGAAAATAATTACAACACTTCAACAATATTTTAGAAATAATTTATTTAAAATTTATATATCAAATATTTTCTTAACCGATGTAACTGATTTAGATGAGTAACAATTAAAATTAAACCAATATCATGAAGGAAAAACATCACACAGAGGTATAACAGAAAACATTAATGCAATTAAAACATATTTTTATTCGCCAAATATTGAAAATGATGTAAGAAATTATATTAATGCATGTGAAATATGCCAGAAAGTCAAATACGTAAGATATCCAAATAAAATTGTTTTCAAGCCTACTCCATTGGGACATGAACCATTTGACCATTTATATATTGATATTTATAGTACACATAATCAATTGTTTGGGCAAGCTTATGCAATTAATTCAGCAAATGCTATTGAGATAGTAAACGAATTTTTGAAATTTATTTCGCATTTCGGAATACTTAGAAAAATTACGTGCGATAATGGCACAGAGTTTAAAAATATGACGTTTCAAGAATTTTGCAAAATGCATGAAATCGAAATACATTATACAACCCCGTATAACCATAACAGCAATAGCCAAGTAAAGAGAGTTCATTTAACTCTTTCAAAATAATATTAACTCTTAAAGAAAGTAAACCTAATGATAATATAAAACATTTAATAAACTATAGCTTAATTACTTATAATAATTCAATTCATTCTAGTACAAAATATACTCCAT
Source organism: Cosmopolites sordidus (assembly GCA_031761425.1). Classification (NCBI taxonomy): domain Eukaryota; kingdom Metazoa; phylum Arthropoda; class Insecta; order Coleoptera; family Curculionidae; genus Cosmopolites; species Cosmopolites sordidus. Next base: position 25,724 of record JARFXV010000402.1, on the reverse strand, counting down.
TTCAAATTACAAGAGGCAAATTATCATATAAAAATCCCTTTGAAATAAATGAGGGAAAAAAATTAAATCAATATGTTATTGAACATTCAGAAAATATTAAGATTATTAATGAAGAAATTTATAACAAATTAATTAACAAACAAAACGAAAATTTAATTAAACGAAATGAAGCCAGACAGAAAGAAATTTTAATTAATCCAGATGTTGCGTGTTATGTTAAAAATGAAAATAGTAAAGGTCAAAAGAAAATTAAGGCGCCATACAAGAAAGTTGAAGTAAAAGGAATAACTGATAATAAAATAATTACAAAACAAGGAAAGCAAATTCACAAAAACTTATTGTAACCACAAAGGTCTTTTAAATAATTTATAGCGTACAAAATGTTTCCTTAATCAATAACGTTTATTTTATTTCACTCATTATTGGATACAAGTTAATACTCAACATTTAGGTTTTATGGCTTCGAGAGGAAAGCTTTAAGAAGGAAGAATTTTTCCAAACTCATTTTTCTATGGAAAAACTCTCTTAAGAGGGGAGGAGTTATATATAGAATAATACCTTATCGTGGAAAGTTAAATACTGATAATGCATATCTAGTTAAATACCAATGTTTTTCAGTAAACCGATAAAATTCTTGTGCATTCCTCGCAGTCCAAACAGGACTATAAATACAGAGGACCACGAGACATAATCAGAATTCAGTTATTAGCTGTTACGCGAAAGTCAGTTGCTAGTGTTCGAGTCCAGTATACCAGTGCCTCCGAGAGTCAAGTGTCCGTTACCCATTACAAAGACAAGTGCATTACGATTCAAGGCGTCCACTACTGTCAGTTGGCCATAACGATTGAAGACGTTTGAAGACTCAGGAAGACCACACGAAGACTCAACAGAATTCCCCTTTCGTTGTTTTGTTAGAAGCTATTTTTATTTTGTAACAGTTACTTTTTCATCAAGTAGAATTTACGGTACATTTATAAATAAATTAGTTTTTAAAAACGGGACAACGAATTGTATTTATATAATTCACGTCACATTTTTTTTTCTACAGTCAAATATTTTTTTTCTACCCTACGTGGATTTCAGTTTAATATTTATTTATTCGATTCAAACAACAAATATCTTGTCTCAAATTGAATGAAAATGTCGAATAGAAAGTGTAAACAAAGTTCTGATCGGTTTTGCTACGTTTGTGGATGTGTAGTGGAGTAGAGTTTATGTTTTCAAAAAAAAGACTCATTGTAGATTTGTTAAAAATCAAATAATGAACATTGTGCATATGTTCATTATTTTGAATTTCCTGTTGCGAACCAAGATAAAAAGTGGGGCCTCGTGTATTTTGTAAAAGCTGTAGAATCGTTTTACTTTAGTGGTCATCAGGAGATAACGTATACCTTCCATTTGGTTCACCTATGTTATGGAGAAAAACTAATAATCATGAAAATGACTGTTACTACTAATGTTGTGTTACGAAGACAGTGGGATATAATACAAAAAATAAGGCGAGTATTGTATATGCTGAAATTTTGTCTGTTATTAAACCAATTTTACATTCGAAGCATCTTCCATATCCAATTTGTCGCGGTAATTCGTGTCAAAATATAATAGATGACAATGAAAGTGATGTTGAAGTCAAATTGATTTCTAGTGATTCTGATGATTTTTCTCTTCAAGGAAACACTCCACATTTAATTAACCAAGCCGAATTAAATGATCTGTAAGAGATTTACAACTATCAAAATCAAATGCAGAGCTTCTTGGTTCTCGCCTACAAGAAAGGAATTTACAACTTGTCCTCCAGAAACAGGAGCAAAGTTTACTCAGAATTTTCAGAATTTTCAGAATAGAAGGGGAATATTGTTATTATACTGATATTCCAGGACTTTTTAAAGCAACGAATTAAAACTATAATAAAAGAGAATGGCTTTTATTCATAGACTCTTCAAAATATACTCTGAAAGTTATATTACACAACGGGAATATGAAACCGTCTATACCAATAGGACACGCAGTGAATTGTAAAGAGAGCTATGAAACGATCTGTACTTTAATGAATTTAATAAAGTATGAAGAACACCAATGGAAAGTGTGGAGCGACCTCAAAGTCGTCGGTTTGTTATAGGGATTGCAGAGTGGTTACACAAATACTCTTGTTTCCTTTGTCTGTGGGACAGAAGGACCAGAGAGCATCATTACCCGGAAAAAAAAAAAAAAAAAAAAAAATATATATATATATATATATATATATATATATATATATATATATATATATATATATATATATATATATATATATATATATATATATATATATATATATATATATATATATATATATATATATATATATATATATATATATATATATAAATAATCATACATAATTATATATATATATATATGGTCATATACAGTTATATCTCAAAATTAGCACGATATAATTTTATCTGATTATATATAATTATACAATTTTTTATATATTTAGATATAACTTTATATTAAGGTTTGGTTTCAAAAGATTATATATAATTTTATATCATTGTATAAAAGTATATATTATAATATATAATAGGTACTATAATATTATACTATTCATTTTATATAATAGACAATGAACATAGAAAAACCGAAAATTAAATGGATTTTCTTTATTTATACTAATTTTTTCTTAAAATACATTCTCAATTTATATTATTTAAATTAAAAGTATTAATTTATATTGTTTGTATGTATTTATGTTGTATTTATCGACTTTGTGTCTTTCTGTTGTTTGATATTAAAAGTTATCAGATATAGCAATGAAACTTATTATTATCTAATAGTGAAACTATAAATTAAATATTTATTCAACAAATAATTAGAATAGTAATTTTTTCTAGTCGATATGTAAAGGATTCGCAGGAATCTTACTGAAAACATTTTTTCCAACTTTGAGAGTTAGAATTTTATATAAATCACAAAGAATATTGGAAATTATCCGCCATCTAATTTTCTAGAAAAACATTTTAAAATTACATTTTCAGAGGTTGACGGAAAAAGAAAACCTAAAAAATGTTTTTATCTCTCCAATTCTCGGAGTCATAGTTTATGTAAGTCAGCCATGTGTACGGAGCACTATCGTGTTTGGTTTTCTTCTTCCAACCTTTACTATCAGCGTACTCAGAGTACATTCTATGAAAGATAAATAAGTAATAATAATTTCGAAGTAGCCAAACCAAATAATGATTGACAACAAATAAAATAATAATTTATTTTACTATATAAAGGTTAACTACACAGATATATACAATAAAAAAAAAGAACCGCCATTGTATTAGAACCAGTTAATTATGTACAGTATATGTTTAACATTAATATAAACTAAAAAGTTTTTAATATATATTATTTTTTATATTCTATATATCTCTTCTATGTATCCCTTCAATTTAAATTAGAAAATTATTGAACTATTTTGTGAAAACTATCTTTTTACTATTCAAGAATGATAAATTTATTACCTGACTGCATATTTAGAATTCATACCATCATAGTTATAATTCTGCCAATAAAATTTGACCAATTCTCCGGGGTTGGGAATATTTTTCTCATCACAACAAACATCAAAGTTTTCAACTTTGCAATATGAATTGTCATTTTGAAAATTAATCAGAAACATTTTAGCATTCAGAATCTAATTAACTGTTTCAACTTAATTTAAAATTCATAAATCGGTAGTTGAGCAAAAAGACTTTTAATATGTCTGCCTATTTTAACGTTTTGAATTGTAACTTTTTAAGAAATCTCATACACTATTACTACTATGATAAGATTAGAATATTATGTGGCCACGCACACACAAATATAATTTACATGTGGCGTTGGTTTACGCTAACCTAAAAAATTGAAATATCAAAAAATTGCGTATCAAAATAATTTGTATTTTATATTGCAAATAGGATATATTGAACACACAATAATATTTATGCATTTAAAAACTAAAATTAAATACATTAAACCAATCAAAAAACAGGGAAAAGCATAACAATAACACTAAAAAACTTATCTTTGTCTCAGCTCATAAAAGTTGGCATTTATGTACCAGGTGTCCCATTAAGGATGGATCGCGGCCGTATCTTGAAAACTATTTATCCCACAGCTTTAGGGAAAAAAATTGTACTAAAAATGATCATGAGAAATTCACCAAAAATATTTTTAAGCTTCTAAAACGACCGCAAGAGGGCGTGACGAGCTAAACATTTTTTAAAATAATTTTTTTTTGTGTATTTTCAAGGGTTAACCGAGTAAGAAAAATTCTCAGTTATAATTAGCAAACTGTCTCCTACAACTTTGTTTTATGACATTTTGTCGTAACTTCGCGAATAAAGAAGTGGGGGGAAGTTTTACCTATTTAAATAAAAAGTCGCCTAATGTCCGTTTGCCTAAACCAATTTTCCTCAATTTGGATTCATTTAAAAGGCAATTGCTGGGACAATCAGATAATCTGGGAGATAAAGTATTTAGTTTTTAAATGAAACCGCGAGGTGGCGTTACATTCAACAATAGTTTTTTTGAAGTTTTGTTCAGTTTTTTCAAATGGAATGGTACAGCTTTTATTACATGGCTAGAAAGGTAATTTATAGAGGAATCATGCAGTAAAACCCGAAATCAATATCTCTGACACGTCAAGAGATTTTGCGATTTTTCTGAGAAAATCAGTTATTATTTCACTACTACCTGCATTATGTTAAAAAAATATTAATCTAATGTTTGCCTTCCTTCACACTTTACCCAGGCTTAGGACTGGTCCAAATTCTTCGTGCCATATTAATTTGAAGCATGTTTAAAGGTCAACGGGCCAACAACGAAGATAATAATAATAACAACAGTCAAATAAAATTAACAGCACAACAGCCTACTAATAATTAACAGAATCTGAACTTTAACGCCTTTCTAAATGTTCAAAATGCCTTCCATCCTTAGAAATGTAAAGATTTATTTTTTCGACGAGTACTAAAAACGGCAGCTTCAATTTCCGCTCTGAAATGCTAGTTATTGAATTTTGAATTATTTCAATCATGTTTTCTCGTGTGGTAGGACGAGTTTAAAAAACAAGGTCTTTGAGTCTTTCTCACAAGTAAAAATCGAGGACTGTCAAATCCGGTGAGCGCGCCAGCCACGAAAATAAACTACCCCGTCCTATCCAACGATGTGGAAACGAAGCATCCAAGAAGTTTCGAACCACCTGCGAGAAGTAGGCAGGGCATCCATCATGCTGGTACCACATTTGTCTTCTTGTTTCCAACGAAACATCTTCCATTAGTTCTGGCAGTCCATTTTGTAAAAAATTTAAATATGTTTCACTATTCAAATGTCCATTAAAAATAAAGGGACCAATAACACCACACCATACGTTCACACTCCATCTATTTTGGTGGTTGATTTCTAACATCCAGCGTGGATTAGCAACTGCCCAGAAGTGCATATTATGTAAGTTAACGCCTCCATTACTGCCAAAAGTAGCTTCATCAGTCCATAGTATGCGTTTTAAGAATTGTTTATTTCCACTACACATATTTTTTAACCAGTGACAATAGTCTAACCGTCTGTCGAAATCGTTATCCAAAAGGGGGCTTAGTGTAAGACAACATGATAGGGGTGCAGCTTGTTATCTCTTAAGATTCGATGAACGGATGTCTTGCTAACACCTTTCATAATTCTTCAGATATTTGTCTGATACTTAAATGGGGGTTGATTTCAACATAAGCCAGCACATTTAAGACATTATCTCCATTACGAATCGAACGTAACCTGCTGCGGACTGGATCTGGATGCACAATTCCTGTTTCTCGAAAGCCTCTTGCTAGACGTGTAAACACATTCTTCGAATAATGCCTTCTTTCGGGATATTGACTTCCATATTGCCGCTCTGCAATACATGCATTTTCAAAACATTGGAAATACATCGCCAACATGTCATAGGCCTCGTTATTCGTAAAAGGCATTGTTAAACTGCATTTAAAAACTGACAAGTTAATTTGACTGTTTTTGTTTGTTTCCATGGCTCCCTTCTTACACTCTTTGTGTAATGTACCTAAGGATTGCATGCGTTTATTTGAAAACCCGAAAACGCATAATTTCATTCATCCATTCATTTAGTTTAAAAGAAAGAGTAGGTATATTTATTAATGACTGATTTCAATATTCTGTCAAGTAGTATTTAAGCATCACAAAAGAGAAAATGCAACAATTGGGAAAGGCATTTTTTCCGCTTATGTAATTAAATTAGAAAATATTATCAAGGTCAGGATTAGAACATTTATGATGATTGATATTGAATAGATAATTTTATTTTTTAAATAAAATTGTTGCGGTTGCGATTGTGACCTAAATATTAAGACCAATGTTTAACTTAATATTACTGTAAAAATTAAAACTAACTGATTTTTTTCAGAAAAATCGAAATATCTCTTGACATGTCAAAGATATCGATTTCGGGTTTTCACTGGACGATTCTTCTTTAAATTACCTTTCTTGCCATGTAGTAAAAGCTGTACCATTCCATTTGAGAAAACTGAACTATTGTTGAATGTAACGCCACCTCGCGGTTTCATTTATAAACTAAATAATTTATCTCCCAGATTATCTGATTGTCCCAGCAATTGCCTTTTAAATGAATCCAAATTGAAGAAAATCTGTTAAGGCAAACGGACATTAGACGACTTTTTATCTCAATAGGTAAAACTCGCCCCCACCCCTCTATTCGTGAAATTACGACAAAATGTCATAAAACAAAGTTGTAGGAGACAGTTTGCTAATTATAACTGAAAATTTTTCTTACTCGGTTAACACTTGAAAATACACACAAAAAATGATTTTTAAAAATGTTTAGCTCGTCACGGCCTCTTGCGGCCGTTTTAGAAGCTTAAAAATATTTTTGGTGAATTTCTCATGATCATTTTTTATAGCCATATTTTATATTGGTATTAAAAATGACAACATTTTGTTTCCTAAATTTAAAATTGTACCTATTTCTTAAACTTATGTCCATTGTGAATTAGCTATAAGTGTAATTTTGTAATAGTTTTAGTCATCTTTCTTTTACCTAATTTTACACTTACATTCGCTTTTGCTTTTTCTTTTTCAAATAATTTTTGGTCAAGGTTTCTCCATTAACTTGCTTAAAAAATTGTTCAAGCTGTTTCATTTGTGAAAGAAAATCTTCAGAAGGTTTGTGTAAACCTCCTTCACTTAAATGATCAGTCCAGGTATATCTGGACGTGCTGGGTCTTTCTAAACTGAAATCGTTTGACTTGAAACATCCAGCTAAATGTTCGAGCCCATTATATTCAAGTTCATGAAGATCCTCGTCAATATCTATTTCATGAACACTGTTCAACATAAGTCGATCATTTTTGGAGTTGAATTTCTTGATCATTGAACCACTTATTGGCAAATCTGAGGTATAAACAAGTAACACTAGAAATATTACTACCATCACCATCATTACTATTTCTACCGCCATCCCAACATCATAAATAAATAAATCACCATACTTATTAAAGCAATAAATTTATAAACATGATTCAATGTTTTTGGGTTTAATTTCTATTTCAATTATTTTTCTCTTGTGATAATTACCTGGTCAACAACTCGGCGACGACTTGTTTTCTCTCCCTTTTTTCAATTCTTGCAGATTGTTCATTCGATACTGTTTTTTTAGAACTAAATGCTAGATTTTGAGTCGGTACAACATCATCCTTCAATCCTCGGTAACTTTTTGGTGTGTAATTTAACAATTTATGTTGACGATTTTCCTTGAAATCACTATTTAAAAAGTGTTTCGAACAAATTCAAGCCGTTTTCAGGTTAAACTTATCCTGTCTATTTGTTGCATGCATCCACTTCTTACACGCAACTTCATTCTTGGAAAAATAAATCCAACTTCCCATCACAAGGGTTCTTTTTCGACTGATTGTCGGAGTTACACTCAAACACAGCACAACGCATTGTTATTATTGAATATTTTAGATTAACACCACACAAAGGTCGTACATAAACTTCTAGTAAACTTGTTATATGTCAAAACTATGATATTCGAATATTACTCAATGGATAACATATTCCCACCAACAAAGCTATGCCCACCATGCATAATATGTTGCCTTAGTATTGATTATACCGTGAAAGATAAGAAAAACATTTTGAATAACTCAATATTTAAATATGAAAATGATCAAAAACTAAGTAAGGATTAGAGATTAAAGGCACATCAGCAACTGAAGCAATTTAACGACTGGACCTATAACTTAACGTAGGTTCTGAGCCACAATCATCAGCTACCAATAAAACTAGATCAGCACGTCCCTCGGGCTATCAACCCTTGGTTTCGTGCTTAACTGTAAGTCTCTCGAGACTTACTCACTCGTCGGCGAGTGACCAACGTAAAATACTTTTCAGAAGGCATTCGGCCTTACCCAGATTTTTGCCTATTGAAATGTAATACGCAAGTCTGAACGCTCCTCGAAATTGTCACTAATTTAAGTACTATCCGGTACAAGCAACGTTGCACTTCGACCTCCAAGTCGACGGATTACAGGAGATGCTAACCTCCCAGTCTAATCGAAAACTATTATACAAGCATGAACATGAATATTTATAGATAATTACATGTGCATCGCACATTTTTTTGCAGAATATAAGGGTGAATGAAAAACTTTAAAACTTTGATCTTTTTGTATGTGAGTTTCTATATCATTTGGCAGATAAAATTATATATAATTATGTAAATTAATATATTTCAGGGTTTAATTACTTAGAAAAAAATTTAATTCATATATATTAAAATGTATTAACATATATAATAATGTATAAATTAATATAATTATATAAAATTAAATATTTATAATTTATAATTATATATAATTTTATATATTATTTCAATATTTTCTGATATATACAAAATTTGATATGTTTAGATATAAATATATATATATATATATATATATATATATATATATATATATATATATATATATATATATATATATATATATACTTATAAATAATTATATAAATTTTTATAAATAATCTAGATATAATATTATTAAATTAGATAAAAGAATACATATTTATATATAATTTTATATATTTATATATAGATATATGGAATTTTTTCTCTGGGAATGTAAGAAACGAATGGCCTATTTAGAACGAGTATATTCCAGGCAAAATTGACATTAAACATGAGTCGTTGGTAGATCCAAAAGACATTATTCTACAGCCTTTACACATTAAATTGGGACTTATGAAAGGCGCTAAACAAAAATAGTGATGCTTTCCTGTATATACAAACAAATTTTCGATGAATTACAGAAGCCAAACTGAGAGAGAGAATAGTTGTTGGCACACAGATACGTAAAATTGTATAAGATCCTCAGTTTGAAACCCTTTTATCTGTTAATGAAAAAGCTACTTGGAAGTCATTTAAAATGGTTGTCGAAGAATTGTTGCTGATTTATTTAAAAATTTTCAACAGATAGGAGTGAACATGTCATTGAAGATATATTTGCTGCTCTCGTATTCAATTTTTTTCTATGAAAACTTAGAAAGTATGAGTAACGAACAGGAGGAACGTTTTCAAAAGAAGGTGAAAATTACCCATATTTATTTTTTTTTATTATTCATACTATTTTCTTCTATTTTTAAGTAATAAATATTTCTAAATGTAGACATGACAGAAATGTTTTAGTATGTTTTCTGGAGAACTCTTACCTAAATAAACAATAATTAACAACTTTCAGCTGGGGTATAAAAACCGTGTAAACATAGTGTAATACAAGCATACAGAATTTAAATTTAGCGTCTTCATTATTTATTACAAATACATCTGATAGTAGCAGAAGGATTTAGATATTTTTCATATCGCTAAATACCGAGGTAGGCCATCTTATGAAATATAAAAAAATTCAAGTTTTAAATATTCCTGTTTTAGTAAATATTTGTGATCACTTGGATCCCATGGTAATCAAACTCTAAAACAGTTTCTAATTGTTTCCAGTGCATTAGTGCCTACTGCATGATTTTCATCTGCAAAAATTGGGGTATGAGGTATTTACGTTTTTTCCTTTGTTTACAAAGGACACGTTTACATGTAAAAATTCCGTCTTCAATATTAAAGTTATTTCACTATGAAATTTCAGTCGTTTCGAAATTCCATTTCAAATTCGGTCGACAGTTTTCAACAAAACATATTTGAGGACAATCATATTTGATGACATAAATTGAGGAAAATCAGTCATCAAATTAAAGCAATTTTAAGGGATTTTTTAAAAAAGGCTTCAAAACAACTAACGCTGCTTGTGAGGTTTGCGATATAGAGGTGGAAGGTGCAATATCAATCTGCACCGTGAAGCTCTACTTCCTCCTGCAATCCGGCGACTCGGAGGTGGAAATGCACCGTCGCTTGTGGTTTATACTTGGATGGATAACCTTTGGAGGAATGATCAGGTTTCCATACTGCATTTTAACAAACAAAAGTGTAAAATTCACAAGGAATTTTCCGTCCCAGTTTGAGGCTGAGAGGTATTCTAGGTTGGTCACTCGCCAGTCGGCACGCTTCTCGAGAGATTTATAGTTAAACATAAAACCAAGGGTTGATAGCCCGAGGGAGGTGACCGAGTTTATTAGTAGCTGGTGATATTGGGTCGGAAGCCACGTTAAGCTGTAGATCTAATGGCTAAATAGCCTTATTTAATGATGTGTCTCTAATCCTAATCCTTAATTAGCTCTAATTAAAAAAGTTCCGGGAGGGAAATATACATCTTGAAGATAGGAGAAAATCAGGTCGTCCATGGACGTTTTAACAGTAGCTGTGGGTACATACCCTAGAGACATTTGTAAGGCATAAAAATGGTGCCAACGATCTGCAGAAGATTAGACTTTTTAACCCAGTGTCGTTCCTAAACATCAATTTACATTTTATAAAAAGAAACTAAAATCATACCAACCCCATAAAGCCCATTGTGGTTTGTGAATATTACATCATTATTAGTTCCAAATCGTACCGCTAGATGGTATCAGAATCTTCAAAATATGTAATAATTCACGTGTTTTTGTAGGAAGGTTTGACATGAAGGTTATTTCGTCTCTAGTTGATGAAAGTTGATATTTTCTTTTGGTATTTATAATTTTTTTACTGTGATAAATTGTTTTAAGAAGGTTTTAAATACTTCATGTACATGTTATATTAAGCAAAGTTGATGTTCAGTAACAACAGTGGAACTATAAGGTAAATATTTGTTTTTAAATTTGACATTTTTGCAAATATACAATCGTAAGTTTTCTAATTATTTTGTTCGTTTTTATAAAGATTTTGTATGAAAAGTAAATACGGAAAGGATTAAGTGGAACAAATTAACAGATGTAGATGCTATAGAAGCATTGTCAGGTATAGAAGATGAAGTATTACTGAAACTATGTGCTTCGTACAGATACAGAACAATCACCAGAACCCGAATATGACTGTGTTATAGACCCACGTCACACTCGCGAACCTAAATTTGAACCAGAAATGGACAATATCAATCCACCACTTACACCTGAACCTGAGATAGACCCACTTACTCACCTGTACCTGATGAAATTGAACCATTCCGATACGAAAAAGGGAGCCAAAAAGGAAAGTCAAAAACAAAAAAAGAGCCAAAAACAAAAAATAATCCTAAAAACAAGCAGAATCAGACAACCAAGGAAAAGCAGCCACAAACTGCAGAAAAATGGACTTTGAAAACATGTGCTTTCATGCCACTGCTTCCTGAAGCACATAAAACTTCTTATGAATATTTTTAAATTTTTATTCAAGATGACATAATGAAGGAGATTTTAGAATAAACCAACATTTATGCCCATCAAAAAGATGCGGAAATTCTAAATATAAACTAGTCAGATATTAAACATATGTTTGGCATACTTCTTCAAACTGGAATTATCACAATTCCCAGCAAGAGAATGTATTGAACTACAGAATGTAGGTACCCACCCATAGGGGACGATATATCGAGAAACTGCTTTTAAAAGCTATTAACGTATCTATACATTGTAGATAATATAAACCAAAAACCTAGCTCTGATCCATAGCACGACAAAATGTTCAAGGTAAGACATTTACTTTAAGCTCTCTTGGAGGGCATATTTGAGCAGATGGTGCCTTTCAAGGGCCGTAGCGATATATAGCAATACATAAAAAATAAACCGGATAAATGGGGCTTCAAAATTTTTATGAGAGCAGGATCATTTAGAATATGAATATATTCTGCCTTATATGGGTAAAGGGATTTAAAGGAGATTTTCAGCTGAAAATTGTAAAGTTTTACTTGGCAATTGGTTTTCTTCACTCCAATTGAGTGCAGCACTAAAAGAAAAAAATACTGATATGTAGGCACTATTAGGAAAGACCGGATGGTAAAGTGCCCTATCACTGATGAAGATAAGTTGAAAAAATTGGACATAGGAGTATAGATACAATTGTAGAAACTACAAAGAATATTTTATGAATCACGTGGTATGACAGAAAAGCCATAAACTTTGTGTCAAACTATGTTTCTATTGAGCCACAGTGCAAACGCTGGAGAGCTGCTGAGAAAAAGTCTATAGAAATTGTCCAGCCATATGTGGTGAAAGAATATAATAAGTTTATGGGTGGCGTTGATAAACCCGACATCATTTTTGAACTATTTAGCGTAGATATTAAGTCTAAACGATGGTATATGAGAATTATTTTCTGGTGTTTTGGGGTCGCTGTAGTAAATAGTTGGCTACTATATAGGCGCTTTCAAAAATAACATGGGAGGAAACCTGAATATTCGTTAGTTCAGTTTCAAGCTAGTATATCGGCTGCTCTAACCAAGGGTGGTAAAAAAAAGAATTTCAATAGCCCCAAGGCCTATAAATGATATAAGATATGACAATTTAGGGCATTTGCCTCAATTCGTTGAAAAGCAGGAGAGATGTAAACTATGTTCAAAGGGTTATTCATTTATAACATGTGATAAATGTAATGTAATCTTGGGTTGTTCAAACCAAAGGAATTGTTTAAAAAAAATTCACAATTAATAATTATTGTTTTACAAAAATTTTATTTTTTACATTAGGTGCTTTTGAATTTCCAAATTATTTTACTTGATGTACCTAAGTAAATTTTATATAAATATTTTATAATTTTAAATACATTTTTAAATATCTATCTTGAATATATTAGAATTATTGCAGAAGTGAACGATATAATCATTTCAAAAATATTGAACCAAAACCTAGTTACTAAAAAAAAATTAAATGTAGACACCTTAAAAGCCCAAGATTGTCCCAGAACAACAATTATTAAAAAATTAGTTAATTAATTTTAATTAATAAAAGCACATTTTTTTATTATTATGCACCAACTTTTTTTTTTTAACTTTTATTTGTATTAATATGCAAAAACGCCAAGCAATATTATTTTTTTAGCTGTTTTCTTAATTTGGGTCAGAAAGGATTAAACAGTGAATAACGAAATACCTCAAACGTATACACGTAGATACATTTGTTTCACCCTAGTAACAACGCCTACTTTTTACACATAAAGCCGCCGTTTTTTTAAATGCTCTCCTAAGACAACTTTTCCATAATGTTTATTGTTAACGCAATATATTCTAATAAGGTTCAATGATTCTTAGTAGGTATTTCATCTTTCCGAATAACACTAAGTCTATCTAGAATATTCAGATCCTATAATAGTAGGAAACTAATAGTTTTGCATTGTTTTTCAATACTAATACAATTCAACAAATTGTAGTAAATTTCAACAATAATATCTATGTTATTATCGAATATCAAAGATGTTAATAAAAACAGTTTTTTAGTTTCTATGCTGTATTCGATTTTTCTATTAATATAATTAGTGTAATGATATTTGCGATATTTTTTATAAAATGTTGTCACTATAGACATCTAAGCAGATTGTATATCATAATTAATTAACTGCCAAAAAGAACATTAAATATTTTGTATATTGAAAAGATCAGTACAACTAAAAACATGAATCTTATTGATTTTGAATGAATGTATTCCGAATTTAATTTCCGCCAGGCTGTTTATATTGTATAGAACCCTTGAACATGGAATTTATGCAATGCCTTGAAACATACTATGCTGTTGCAACCAATTGACTACGAGCAATGCAGAGTTATAATTCAACTCCAGGTAGAAGAGTCGAAAATGCTTTCAAAAAAGCAGCAACACCCTCTTCAACTCATTACTTAAAATCTCATTCCAAGCTGTAGGTATCTGGACAATAAATAACGGCATTTTTACAGAGGCAGATTTCTTACCGTCATCCACTACTAATACTGATATTTCCGAATCTAGAACACAGGCGAATGAATTTTACAAATCAATATATATCGCATTATCGCTGAATTATGGATAACAAGATCAAAATTGTTAATTCTTAGTTAGATTAAAAAATGCTATAGCGTTCTTAAAATGCAAAAAACGAAGAGAATTAAAGCCAAACGAGAAAAGGCCGTCCAATTAAAATCATCACTTCATTATAAAAAACTAGAAACAAATATTCAAAAACAAGGACATTTTTTTCCGCGTTCCACGTAATAATTGCTCAGTTCTTCAGCAGCCTCCCAAACGTCAACCAGGAGCACCCGAGACCAATTTCTGATCTTAGCCGCTATCAGTCGGGCTCGAGCTAGACGTTCGGAAAGAAGCTAAAGAAACGACCAAGAGTACGATCATATATATAGGCCTTTCAGATGAAGTCTGCAATAGTATGTAGCTCACGCCATCCTGTGGTGAATGTCCGCAACAGCAATGATCCTAATGAAGGATCAGTGCAATGTCCAATGTGCCATTTTGGTCCACTGTAATTGTATTGCACCAGTGTTGATGATGATTACTACGATATGAGGTTCGTATGCGAATAATATACTCCTGATTCATATTTGTTTGTTTTCATTTGATTTGGTTTTTTTTTTCTTAATAAGGCGTGGTCCATTTACCTTTTATGAGTGTAGGCAAAACGGAACAAAACGGGAATATATGCCATTCAATATCTTTATAATCCCTCTAAATATCTTTATAATCTCTCGTCTAAAGTCTAATTAATAAACATGATAATTTTTTTTTTTTAATTAACGTCTAAAATGTTTGCCTACATTTTTTTTCAAAAATTAGTTTTTCCTATAAATGTGCTCTTTCACTTTAATTCTCTACCAATATCTTCAACAATAGTATGAACATTGATAACACACTAGGATTATCGCGATATCCTGTATTTTAGAGGACCCCATTAGAATCAAGTAAGTTGTATATAAAGTGGTTGTCAAGCCGAGGTTAGTATATGGCTATCAGACCTAGACCTTGAACAAGCGACTCACATCTGCTGATAAACATCTACTGGGGCCCCAGCAAAGGGTTATTATGCTAGGTTTGTACAACACATATTTTATAACACATACACATATGTCGATAAGGTTAGTGTTGCGATATTGACCTGAAAGAATACTTTTAAAATGATTGTGTAAAAAAAACGACAAAGCGGTTTCTTGAATAGTAGGATCTGGACGATCTTAGAATTATCAATATCTGGAAGGAAGTCGCAGAAAATAAAAGCACATGGTGTAAAATTATAACCACTGTTGCAGCTTAGTAAGAACGAGAAAGACATTATATAAAACCTGAAATTGTTGAATCCTTTGAAATTCTAAGAAGACGAATTAAAATCTGATTATTTACTCTTTACAATTTCATAGGCCTATAAGTTTGAGACGAATAAATATCAATATACCACGTTTTTTTAATCTTATAGTGAAGTTTTATGCTCCCCAAATTTGAACATAACGATATAGAGCATCCTATGTAAAGCTGTAATTGAAGTAGACTAACTAGTATTGTTGAATCGTTGCTACCGGAGGGTCATTGTGTATTCAGAACAGGTTGTGGAACCT
The DNA here is from genome assembly GCA_031761425.1 of Cosmopolites sordidus. NCBI lineage: Eukaryota > Metazoa > Arthropoda > Insecta > Coleoptera > Curculionidae > Cosmopolites > Cosmopolites sordidus. The sequence goes on along the minus strand of JARFXV010000402.1, from coordinate 9,756 downwards.
CAGATATGATATTTTCTCGACGAAAGATACAAGAAAAATGCCGAAAACAAAATGAAATCAATGAACAAATGATCCAGTCGTGGCTTTTGTGGATCTGACAAAAACATTTTCTCCGTTGATAAAACATAATGTGGAAGCTATTGGATATCATAGGATGTCAGTTTCGGCTGGTGCATATGATTACACATCTACACAATGGCAAAAGTTCTGACACAGATGGGCGAAATTGAGGCTTTTGGGATTAAGAACGGTAATAATGTCAAATCGGAAGCCGCAATAAGTAGAGATATTACATATAATAGAAGGAAGGTTATTCAACCTGGTACGGCTCAAAACCAAATCAAAAATAAAGGGGTTTAACATCGTAAAGCTGCAGTATGTGGATGACGGTATGCAAGTAACATAGTGCATAGTGAGACGGCATTGCAAACGGTGCTAAACTTACATAGTGGGACTTTATTCGAACTTAAAATTAATGAAGAAAAAACAAAAATATTGCAACAAACTGATCCGAATAAGGAGAGAGAAACAGTTGAAACAGCTATTGTTATGAATGGTCAACCACTGGAAAAACTTGCTTACTTCCCTTATTTGAGATGTCAAATTTCCTGCTCTGACGACACTCAAGAAGAAGTTATATATAGAATAAAGTGTGCTAATGCAATTTTTGAACTCTAATAAGGCCGTCTAATGAAAAGTGTTTAGTAACCGACGCTTAAAGGAACACGTAAAAGTCAGTGTTCGTAACACCATCTTCTATATAGAGCTATGTATCTTCCATGAGCTTTCTTCTATGTATCTTCTATAAGGTGTATTCTTCTGCATCAGAAGCAAATAAAACAACTCGAGATATTTCATAAAGGTTATCTCCGGAAAATCTTAAGAATATAATGAATAAGACTATCAGACCACTGTGAAGATACTTGAAATTGTCAACAGTGTCAGTATGTAATGCCAGATAATAAAAGTTCAGCTGAGATGGTTAATAACGATAATGATGATGAATGACACTAGGCTGCCTAAGCAGAACCTCTATAGTGAGTTAAAGAACAAGAAAGGACATCTGGGAGAATCAAAAAGAAGAAAAAAAGTCATAAAATTGTCTCTTAAGAACCGTATATCAAGCGTGTCTGAATGTGAAAAGATCACAAATAACAAACCGAAATGGTGTGAGGAGGTTTAAAGAGCTATGCAGCTTCATAAGGAAAATAAGATTTAAAACTAGACTGGGTTGTATGTTCTGTATCCTACTGACTGTATCCTAATCTGTATCATAATTCTGTATTCTACTGACCTTAAACGCCCAGCATGCATGTATATCATTATAAAATTCATAATTCGTCCACAATAGCTCTGCAAAATTAATAGTCATGCTGCCATGCCTTCAATTAAAATACGCAAGTGCAGTGCGATACTATATTACTATGAAATATTCATTTTCCAAAAAACATACCTGTTCACAGAAGTGTATTTTTTTTATTCATGGAAATGTCTGCTCAACAATTACAATTGTTCTACAAGACAGTGTTGTAATGAAAGTTTTAACATTAACATCACAAATCTATTCTAAATACATATCTTGAGGTAGTTTCCTCTTCAATACTGTATGTATGTTTCTGCGTCCTAGTAGATAATGTTCAGTGCTGGGAGATTGCTCTAGCCTCTGATGAAAGATGATCGTTCGTTTTTTAATATACTCTAACACTGTTAGTAGACCGAGTTCTTGGTGCAGTTGTCGATTAGTTACGTACCATTCGGCATTCACAGATATTCGTAATATTTTGTTTTGAAGAACCTGCATTTTATGTACATTGGTAGGCGATGCGTTGCCCCAGATAACGCATGCATGAAGGATTAAAGGCAGACAGAAGACAGAAGGGTTAGGTAATTGAGAAAAATGGTAATTTCTTTTTGAAAACAAGTCATTCTGCTAGTCAACATCTTTTAATAAGAAAACACTTTCCAAACCTCTGAAATTACATATTACGTAATTACAATAATATTTTGGAATGTTTTAGGGTAACGCGATAAATTAAGATATATATTTATATTAGATATTTATTAAAGATTCACCATTAATATTATGTTGATACGAAAATGTCCCAATAATACGAATAATTTTTTAGGTTACTTTTTAAAAGGAACAGAACCGCGAACAGTAATTGTTTTTCTCGAAATATTCATTCAACTATTAAAACGACTTAATAATGAGATCTAAATAGAGAAAATAAAATTGAAAAATATTTTAAGAACCAACTGATTCTTTTACAAGGAACAAAACGTATTGCTTTGACAAATACATTTCTACCGGAGACCAGATATATTATTAATAGTGTGCTCGTCCATGAAGGTATTCTATCTATACCAATCGAAATCATAAACTACCTAATACTGCAGCTAGGACATCCATCTACAACTTGTATTCACATATTTGTGTTCATGAATAACTTGAATGACTGACCGACATTCAGACTGCATGTTCAATGGTAATTAGATAACGTTCAGTTCTCATATAGCAACAAGAACATTCATTTTCTGATATTAAGCAGTGTACAGAAAACACTAAACGAAATCAATATATTATTTAAAACATTTTGGGAAGATCACTAATTTCTATATTTTATATTGATTTTTACAAATTTCTATGATATATTAAATGTAATATATTACCAGTCATATGTAGGAAGAACTATTAATGTATCCAACCTGCATACATATTCTGAAAATACCTTATTTCCTTTTAAATTGAACAATTTACATGACTATACCATCAAAATCATGCTATTTCCTGAAGAGAAGGGCGTTTTTATTAGTGAGCGTGATTGTGAACATATGAAATATTTTTTGAAAAATTTAAATGCTACCGCTTTAACGATGCCTCCAAATACTGATGACCCAAAAAAATATTATAAACAAATAAAAAATGCTATAATGGAAGGTGAAGCTGATATGTCATTTAATGTAGTTCTCCACGTTATAAAAACAGTTAATTATGCCAACTTTGGAACAATAAATATCAAACTGGCTAAAATATTACCTCAAACTAAACCTGTTCCATTAATAAAAAACCTTTTATTTATCTGGCATAAATTTACATGGAGCCTCTTAACTTTTTTAACGATGTATTTAAAATATATGCAATATTTGTATTTAAAAGTATGTGGAATACATAATATAAGTTTAGTTTCATACCAATACATGTATATTTATATATTTACAAACATATTTCAAGGATTTGTCATAAAAACATTGACCATTCACAAGTATGAAAAAGCATTAAGTCACAAGAATATTTAGTGGTTAGTGGATTAACAGTACGAGGTGAAGCAGTGGAAATGGATAGTGACCAGGGATGTTCAAAAGCAATATGAACCAATGTCATATACTGATGCACTGGTTTATGTTTGACAGTTAAAAATAAATCAAGCAAATATTTTACCACTACGGTGGCTTGAAGATCTACTTCAAAATAAAACCAAAAGTGGTGAGCACTATAGTCACTATTTCTACATAACGAAAGAGAGCAAAATGGGTGAGTAAATGGGGCAAAATTTTGACTTATTTGATGATGAAAACTAGGCCTTGCGATACCAGAATATGGATTGGAACATTTGGAAAGATCAAATACATATATGTCAAAGATACCAAACAAATTATGTTAGCAATTCAGCTATTCGAAGGAGTTTTTGTATTACTTTTTGTAGGATACCTTTTTGTAGGATACCTATTAGTTTTTAAAAGTTATTTACAATAACCTTTTTTTCGTAGAAAATATTTTCATTCTAAATGGATGGATACATTCTGATTTATATTAATTCAAAACACTGCACCATATTTCTTTGTTGAATTATATAATAGGCATTTCAACACGAATCTCTTTGATAGTATCTGTAGAATCCATCTGTGTAAACTAGAATTCGGTAAAATTTCCAGTATTTACCGACATTGTCCCCATTCTCAACGTTAACGTCAAGTATTAAACATGCTGCAACTCTCAAAGAAAATCATTCAAATTACGAAGATGACACTAAGGGAAACATAATACAGTGGTGGAGGGGTGCCTTTCCACAGAAAAATTTGAAGTGAGCAAGGTATTGAAACATGGGTATCCCCCGTCTAGAGTATTTTTAATGCTGTGCAACAGGTAATACTCCGAGAGCGGAATAAGAGCAGGAGGAACAATTTACAATAGCAAGAGTCATGAACATGGCGAGTAAAGCTAAGGTTATACAGAACAGCTATTCAACCTACAGTACTATATAGCTGTGAATGTCCGGTAATAAATAAAAAAGAAGAAGAAATATTTAAAGTTTGGGAGCGAAGAGTAAAGGAAAGAGTGAATAAAATATTTGGTGGAGTAAAAGTACAAGAGACAATATAGAGAAGGAGAACCAATGCAGAAATTAAACTTCTATAGTTTAGTTTTCGAGATTGCAATGGTTGGGTCATGTATTAAGAACGTCAGATAGTACTTCGGCATATATATATACATATATATATATACATACATATACCTATATATATATATATATATATATATATATATATATATATATATATATATATATATATATATATATATATATATATATATATATATATATATATATATATATATATATATATATATATATATATATTGCGGTGAGTGATGACACTCAGCTACTGCTGTCTCATTGGACGCAGTCCAAGAAAATCTAACGGTACATATATACGCCATTGACGGAAGGTCGGCGAAAACATGGGTTGTTGGCTGTGGATAGGGTCTCCCCATTCTTGATGGTATGGTATATGTCGGTGCCCTCAAGAATCTGAACCTTGAGAAACCAAATATATATCATCCAGTTGAAGGGATAGGTAAGGCTCCTTCCCGGTCAAGCAACCAACAAAAGTGTTCATTTAGGCGGAAACGCAGGTTGTTGTGTATTCGACATGAGGTTGTGGAACATAACGGTTAGGTGAGTGATGACACTCACTGATGACAAGAACTGGAACTGGATCAGTCTGTCATCCAGTTGAAGGGATAGGGGGGGCTCTTTCCCGATCAATCAACCAACAAAAGTGCTGCTTTATTATATATAGATATATATATATATATTATATATATATATATATATATATATATATATATATATATATATATATATGTATATATATATATATATATATATATATATATATATATATATATATATATATATATATATATATATATAGGTATATGTATATGTATGCCGAAGTACTATCTGACGTTCTTAATACATGACCCAACCATTGCAATCTCGAAAAACTAAACTATAGAAGTTTAATTTCTGCATTGGTTCTCCTTCTCTATATTGTCTCTTGTACTTTTACTCCACCAAATATTTTATTCACTCTTTCCTTTACTCTTCGCTCCCAAACTTTAAATATTTCTTCTTCTTTTTTATTTATTACCGGACATTCACAGCTATATAGTACTGTAGGTTGAATAGCTGTTCTGTATAACCTTAGCTTTACTCGCCATGTTCATGACTCTTGCTATTGTAAATTGTTCCTCCTGCTCTTATTCCGCTCTCGGAGTATTACCTGTTGCACAGCATTAAAAATACTCTAGACGGGGGATACCCATGTTTCAATACCTTGCTCACTTCAAATTTTTCTGTGGAAAGGCACCCCTCCACCACTGTATTATGTTTCCCTTAGTGTCATCTTCGTAATTTGAATGATTTTCTTTGAGAGTTGCAGCATGTTTAATACTTGACGTTAACGTTGAGAATGGGGACAATGTCGGTAAATACTGGAAATTTACCGAATTCTAGTTTACACAGATGGATTCTACAGATACTATCAAAGAGATTCGTGTTGAAATGCCTATTATATAATTCAACAAAGAAATATGGTGCAGTGTTTTGAATTAATATAAATCAGAATGTATCCATCCATTTAGAATGAAAATATTTTCTACGAAAAAAAGGTTATTGTAAATAACTTTTAAAAACTAATAGGTATCCTACAAAAAGGTATCCTACAAAAAGTAATACAAAAACTCCTTCGAATAGCTGAATTGCTAACATAATTTGTTTGGTATCTTTGACATATATGTATTTGATCTTTCCAAATGTTCCAATCCATATTCTGGTATCGCAAGGCCTAGTTTTCATCATCAAATAAGTCAAAATTTTGCCCCATTTACTCACCCATTTTTGCTCTCTTTCGTTATGTAGAAATAGTGACTATAGTGCTCACCACTTTTGGTTTTATTTTGAAGTAGATCTTCAAGCCACCGTAGTGGTAAAATATTTGCTTGATTTATTTTTAACTGTCAAACATAAACCAGTGCATCAGTATATGACATTGGTTCATATTGCTTTTGAACATCCCTGGTCACTATCCATTTCCACTGCTTCACCTCGTACTGTTAATCCACTAACCACTAATATTCTTGTGACTTAATGCTTTTTCATACTTGTGAATGGTCAATGTTTTTTATGACAAATCCTTGAAATATGTTTGTAAATATATAAATATACATGTATTGGTATGAAACTAAACTTATATTATGTATTCCACATACTTTTAAATACAAATATTGCATATATTTTAAATACATCGTTAAAAAAGTAAGAGGCTCCATGTAAATTTATGCCAGATAAATAAAAGGTTTTTTATTAATGGAACAGGTTTAGTTTGAGGTAATATTTTAGCCAGTTTGATATTTATTGTTCCAAAGTTGGCATAATTAACTGTTTTTATAACGTGGAGAACTACATTAAATGACATATCAGCTTCACCTTCCATTATAGCATTTTTATTTGTTTATAATATTTTTTTGGGTCATCAGTATTTGGAGGCATCGTTTAAAGCGGTAGCATTTAAATTTTCAAAAAATATTTCATATGTTCACAATCACGCTCACTAATAAAAACGCCCTTCTCTTCAGGAAATAGCATGATTTTGATGGTATAGTCATGTAAATTGTTCAATTTAAAAGGAAATAAGGTATTTTCAGAATATGTATGCAGGTTGGATACATTAATAGTTCTTCCTACATATGACTGGTCAATATATTACATTTAATATATCATAGAAATTTGTAAAAATCAATATAAAATATAGAAATTAGTGATCTTCCCAAAATGTTTTAAATAATATATTGATTTCGTTTAGTGTTTTCTGTACACTGCTTAATATCAGAAAATGAATGTTCTTGTTGCTATATGAGAACTGAACGTTATCTAATTACCATTGAACATGCAGTCTGAATGTCGGTCAGTCATTCAAGTTATTCATGAACACAAATATGTGAATACAAGTTGTAGATGGATGTCCTAGCTGCAGTATTAGGTAGTTTATGATTTCGATTGGTATAGATAGAATACCTTCATGGACGAGCACACTATTAATAATATATCTGGTCTCCGGTAGAAATGTATTTGTCAAAGCAATACGTTTTGTTCCTTGTAAAAGAATCAGTTGGTTCTTAAAATATTTTTCAATTTTATTTTCTCTATTTAGATCTCATTATTAAGTCGTTTTAATAGTTGAATGAATATTTCGAGAAAAACAATTACTGTTCGCGGTTCTGTTCCTTTTAAAAAGTAACCTAAAAAATTATCGTATTATTGGGACATTTTCGTATCAACATAATATTAATGGTGAATCTTTAATAAATATCTAATATAAATATATATCTTAATTTATCGCGTTACCCTAAAACATTCCAAAATATTATTGTAATTACGTAATATGTAATTTCAGAGGTTTGGAAAGTGTTTTCTTATTAAAAGATGTTGACTAGCAGAATGACTTGTTTTCAAAAGAAATTACCATTTTTCTCAATTACCTAACCCTTCTGTCTTCTGTCTGCCTTTAATCCTTCATGCATGCGTTATCTGGGGCAACGCATCGCCTACCAATGTACATAAAATGCAGGTTCTTCAAAACAAAATATTACGAATATCTGTGAATGCCGAATGGTACGTAACTAATCGACAACTGCACAAGAACTCGGTCTACTAACAGTGTTAGAGTATATTAAAAAACGAACGATCATCTTCATCAGAGGCTAGAGCAATCTCCCAGTACTGAACATTATCTACTAGGACGCAGAAACATACATACAGTATTGAAGAGGAAACTACCTCAAGATATGTATTTAGAATAGATTTGTGATGTTAATGTTAAAACTTTCATTACAACACTGTCTTGTAGAACAATTGTAATTGTTGAGCAGACATTTCCATGAATAAAAAAAATACACTTCTGTGAACAGGTATGTTTTTTGGAAATGAATATTTCATAGTAATATAGTATCGCACTGCACTTGCGTATTTAATTGAAGGCATGGCAGCATGACTATTAATTTTGCAGAGCTATTGTGGACGAATTATGATTTTATAATGATATACATGCATGCTGGGCGTTTAAGGTCAGTAGAATACAGAATTATGATACAGATTAGGATACAGTCAGTAGGATACAGAACATACAACCCAGTCTAGTTTTAAATCTTATTTTCCTTATGAAGCTGCATAGCTCTTTAAACCTCCTCACACCATTTTCGGTTTGTTATTTGTGATCTTTTCACATTCAGACACGCTTGATATACGGTTCTTAAGAGACAATTTTATGACTTTTTTTCTTCTTTTTGATTCTCCCAGATGTCCTTTCTTGTTCTTTAACTCACTATAGAGGTTCTGCTTAGGCAGCCTAGTGTCATTCATCATCATTATCGTTATTAACCATCTCAGCTGAACTTTTATTATCTGGCATTACATACTGACACTGTTGACAATTTCAAGTATCTTCACAGTGGTCTGATAGTCTTATTCATTATATTCTTAAGATTTTCGGAGATAACCTTTATGAAATATCTCGAGTTGTTTTATTTGCTTCTGATGCAGAAGAATACACCTTATAGAAGATACATAGAAGAAAGCTCATGGAAGATACATAGCTCTATATAGAAGATGGTGTTACGAACACTGACTTTTACGTGTTCCTTTAAGCGTCGGTTACTAAACACTTTTCATTAGACGGCCTTATTAGAGTTCAAAAATTGCATTAGCACACTTTATTCTATATATAACTTCTTCTTGAGTGTCGTCAGAGCAGGAAATTTGACATCTCAAATAAAGGAAGTAAGCAAGTTTTTCCAGTGGTTGACCATTCATAACAATAGCTGTTTCAACTGTTTCTCTCTCCTTATTCGGATCAGTTTGTTGCAATATTTTGTTTTTTCTTCATTACTTTTAAGTTCGAATAAAGTCCCACTATGTAAGTTAGCACCGTTTGCAATGCCGTCTCACTATGCACTATGTTACTTGCATACCGTCATCCACATACTGCAGCTTTACGATGTTAAACCCCTTTATTTTTGATTTGGTTTTGAGCCGTACCAGGTTGAATAACCTTCCTTCTATTATATGTAATATCTCTACTTATTGCGGCTTCCGATTTGACATTATTACCGTTCTTAATCCCAAAAGCCTCAATTTCGCCCATCTGTGTCAGAACTTTTGCCATTGTGTAGATGTGTAATCATATGCACCAGCCGAAACTGACATCCTATGATATCCAATAGCTTCCACATTATGTTTTATCAACGGAGAAAATGTTTTTGTCAGATCCACAAAAGCCACGACTGGATCATTTGTTCATTGATTTCATTTTGTTTTCGGCATTTTTCTTGTATCTTTCGTCGAGAAAATATCATATCTGAGGTTCCACAACCTGTTCTGAATACACAATGACCCTCCGGTAGCAACGATTCAA